>CAWVNZ010001813.1:0-21000 GCA_963930735.1 Dioctria linearis | reverse complement strand
GCAATCCCTGGCGCAATTAAAATTTGCGACAGTAAAAAATTATTTTTTTGAAAAATTTACTATAGAAAAGGCAATCCCTGGCGCAATTAAAATTTGCGACAGTAAAAAATTATTTTTTGAAAAATTTACTATAGAAAAGGCAATCCCTGGCGTATTTAAAATTTGCGACAGTAAAAAATTATTTTTTGAAAAATTTACTGTAGAAAAGGCAATACCTGGCGGATTTTAAATTTGCGACAGTAAAAAATTATTTTTTGAAAAATTTACTATAGAAAAGGCAATCCCTGGCGCAATTAAAAATTGCGACAGTAGAAAATTATTTTTTGAAAAATTTACTATAGAATAGGCCATCCCTGGCGTAATTAAAACTTGCGACAGTAAAAAATTAATTTTTGAAAAATTTACTATAGAAAAGGCAATCCCTGGCGCAATTAAAATTTGCGACAGTAAAAAATTATTTTTTTGAAAAATTTACTATAGAAAAGGCAATCCCTGGCGCAATTAAAATTTGCGACAGTATAAAATTATTTTTTGGAAAATTTACTATGGAAAAGGCAATCCCTGGCGTATTTAAAATTTGCGACAATAGAAAATTATTTTTTGCAAAATTTACTATAGAAAAGGCAATCCCTGGCGCAATTAAAATTTGCGACAGTATAAAATTAATTTTTGAAAAATTTACTAAAGAAAAGGAAATCCCTGGTGTATTTAAAATTTGCGACAGTAAAAAATTAATTTTTGAAAAATTTACTATAGAAAAGGCAATGCCTGACGTAATTAAAATTTGCGACAGTAAAAAATTAGTTTTTGAATAATATACTATAGAAAAGGCAATCCCTGGCGGATTTAAAATTTGCGACAGTAAAAAATTATTTTTTGAAAAATTTACTATAGAAAAGGCAATACCTGGCGGATTTAAAATTTGCGACAGTAAAAAATTAATTTTTGAAAAATTTACTATAGAAAAGGCAATCCCTGGCGTAATTAAAATTTGCGCCAGTAAAAAATTATTTTTTGAAAAATTTACTGTAGAAAAGGCAATCCCTGGCGCAATTAAAAATTGCGACAGTAGAAAATTATTTTTTGAAAAATTTACTATAGAATAGGCAATCCCTGGCTTAATTAAAATTTGCGACAGTAAAAAATTAATTTTTGAAAAATTTACTATAGAAAAGGCAATCCTGGCGCAATTAAAATTTGCGACAGTAAAAAATTATTTTTTGAAAAATTTACTATAGAAAAGGCAATCCCTGGCGCAATTAAAATTTGCGACAGTATAAAATTATTTTTTGGAAAATTTACTATGGAAAAGGCAATCCCTGGCGTATTTAAAATTTGCGACAATAGAAAATTATTTTTTGCAAAATTTACTATAGAAAAGGCAATCCCTGGCGCAATTAAAATTTGGGACAGTATAAAATTAAATTTTGAAAAATTTACTATAGAAAAGGCAATCCCTGGCGTATTTAAAATTTGCGACAGTATAAAATTAAATTTTGAAAAATTTACTATAGAAAAGGCATCCCTGGCGCAATTAAATTTGCGCCAGTAAAAAATTATTTTTTGCAAAATTTACTATAGAAAAGGCAATCCCTGGCGTATTTAAAACTTGCGACAGTAAAAAATTATTTTTTGAAAAATTTACTCTAGAAAAGGCAATCCCTGGCGGATTTAAAATTGCGACAATAAAATATTAATTTGTGAAAAATTTACTATAGAAAAGGCAATCCCTGGCGTAATTAAAATTTGCGACAGTAAAAAATTATTTTTTGAAAAATTTACTATAGAAAAGGCAATCCCTGGCGTATTTAAAATTTGCGACAATAAAAAATTATTTTTTCAAAAATTTACTGTAGAAAAGGCAATACCTGGCGGATTTTAAATTTGCGACAGTAAAAAATTAATTTTTGAAAAATTTACTATAGAAAAGGCAATCCCTGGCGCAATTAAAAATTGCGACAGTAGAAAATTATTTTTTGAAAAATTTACTATAGAATAGGCAATCCCTGGCGTAATTAAAATTTGCGACAGTAAAAAATTAATTTTTGAAAAATTTACTATAGAAAAGGCAATCCCTGGCGCAATTAAAATTTGCGACAGTAAAAATATATTTTTTGAAAAATTTACTATAGAAAAGGCAATCGCTGTCGCAATTAAAATTTGCGACAGTATAAAATTATTTTTTGGAAAATTTACTATGGAAAAGGCAATCCCTGGCATATTTAAAATTTGCGACAATAGAAAATTATTTTTTGCAAAATTTACTATAGAAAAGGCAATGCCTGGCGCAATTAAAATTTGGGACAGTATAAAATTAAATTTTGAAAAATTTACTATAGAAAAGGCAATCCCTGGTGTATTTAAAATTTGCGACAGTATAAAATTAAATTTTGAAAAATTTACTATAGAAAAGGCAATCCCTGGCGCAATTAAAATTTGCGACAGTAAAAAATTATTTTTTGCAAAATTTACTATAGAAAAGGCAATCCCTGGCGTATTTAAAATTTGCGACAGTAAAAAATTATTTTTTGAAAAATTTACTATAGAAAAGGCAATCCCTGGCGGATTTAAAATTTGCGATAGTAAAATATTAGTTTGTGAAAAATTTACTATAGAAAAGGCAATCCCTGGCGTAATTAAAATTTGGGACAGTAAAAAATTATTTTTTGCAAAATTTACTATAGAAAAGGCAATCCCTGGCGTATTTAAAATTTGCGACAGTAAAAAATTATTTTTTGAAAAATTTACTGTAGAAAAGGCAATCCCTGGCGGATTTAAAATTTGCGATAGTAAAATATTAGTTTGTGAAAAATTTACTATAGAAAAGGCAATGCCTGGCGCAATTAAAATTTGGGACAGTATAAAATTAAATTTTGAAAAATTTACTATAGAAAAGGCAATCCCTGGTGTATTTAAAATTTGCGACAGTATAAAATTAAATTTTGAAAAATTTACTATAGAAAAGGCAATGCCTGGCGCAATTAAAATTTGCGACAGTAAAAAATTATTTTTTGCAAAATTTACTATAGAAAAGGCAATCCCTGGCGTATTTAAAATTTGCGACAGTAAAAAATTATTTTTTGAAAAATTTACTGTAGAAAAGGCAATACCTGGCGGATTTTAAATTTGCGACAGTAAAAAATTAATTTTTGAAAAATTTACTATAGAAAAGGCAATCCCTGGCGTAATTAAAATTTGCGACAGTAAAAAATTATTTTTTGAAAAATTTACTATAGAAAAGGCAATACTGGCGGATTTAAAATTTGCGACAGTAAAAAATTAATTTTTGAAAAATTTACTATAGAAAAGGCAATCCCTGGCGTAATTAAAATTTGCGCCAGTAAAAAATTATTTTTTGAAAAATTTACTGTAGAAAAGGCAATCCCTAGCGCAATTAAAAATTGCGACAGTAGAAAATTATTTTTTGAAAAATTTACTATAGAATAGGCAATCCCTGGCGCAATTAAAATTTGCGACAGTATAAAATTACTTTTTGGAAAATTTACTATGGAAAAGGCAATCCCTGGCGTATTTAAAATTTGCGACAATAGAAAATTATTTTTTGCAAAATTTACTATAGAAAAGGCAATCCCTGGCGCAATTAAAATTTGGGACAGTATAAAATTAAATTTTGAAAAATTTACTATAGAAAAGGCAATCCCTGGCGTATTTAAAATTTGCGACAGTATAAAATTAAATTTTGAAAAATTTACTATAGAAAAGGCAATCCCTGGCGCAATTAAAATTTGCGACAGTAAAAAATTATTTTTTTGAAAAATTTACTATAGAAAAGGCAATCCCTGGCGCAATTAAAATTTGCGACAGTATAAAATTATTTTTTGGAAAATTTACTATGGAAAAGCCAATCCCTGGCGTATTTAAAATTTGCGACAATAGAAAATTATTTTTTGCAAAATTTACTATAGAAAAGGCAATCCCTGGCGCAATTAAAATTTGCGACAGTATAAAATTAATTTTTGAAAAATTTACTAAAGAAAAGGCAATCCCTGGTGTATTTAAAATTTGCGACAGTAAAAAATTAATTTTTGAAAAATTTACTATAGAAAAGGCAATGCCTGACGTAATTAAAATTTGCGACAGTAAAAAATTAGTTTTTGAATAGTATACTATAGAAAAGGCAATCCCTGGCGGATTTAAAATTTGCGACAGTAAAAAATTAATTTTTGAAAAATTACTATAGAAAAGGCAATCCCTGGCGTATTTAAAATTTGCGACAGTAAAAAATTAATTTGTGAAAAATTTACTATAGAAAAGGCACTCCCTGGCGTACTTAAAATTTGCGACAGTAAAAAATTATTTTTTGAAAAATTTACTATAGAAAAGGCAATACCTGGCGGATTTAAAATTTGCGACAGTAAAAAATTAATTTTTGAAAAATTTACTATAGAAAAGGCAATCCCTGGCGTAATTAAAATTTGCGCCAGTAAAAAATTATTTTTTGAAAAATTTACTGTAGAAAAGGCAATCCCTGGCGCAATTAAAAATTGCGACAGTAGAAAATTATTTTTTGAAAAATTTACTATAGAATAGGCAATCCCTGGCTTAATTAAAATTTGCGACAGTAAAAAATTAATTTTTGAAAAATTTACTATAGAAAAGGCAATCCCTGGCGCAATTAAAATTTGCGACAGTAAAAAATTATTTTTTGAAAAATTTACTATAGAAAAGGCAATCCCTGGCGCAATTAAAATTTGCGACAGTATAAAATTATTTTTTGGAAAATTTACTATGGAAAAGGCAATCCCTGGCGTATTTAAAATTTGCGACAATAGAAAATTATTTTTTGCAAAATTTACTATAGAAAAGGCAATCCCTGGCGCAATTAAAATTTGGGACAGTATAAAATTAAATTTTGAAAAATTTACTATAGAAAAGGCAATCCCTGGCGTATTTAAAATTTGCGACAGTATAAAATTAAATTTTGAAAAATTTACTATAGAAAAGGCATCCCTGGCGCAATTAAAATTTGCGCCAGTAAAAAATTATTTTTGCAAAATTTACTATAGAAAAGGCAATCCCTGGCGTATTTAAAACTTGCGACAGTAAAAAATTATTTTTTGAAAAATTTACTGTAGAAAAGGCAATCCCTGGCGGATTTAAAATTGCGACAATAAAATATTAATTTGTGAAAAATTTACTATAGAAAAGGCAATCCCTGGCGTAATTAAAATTTGCGACAGTAAAAAATTATTTTTTGAAAAATTTACTATAGAAAAGGCAATCCCTGGCGTATTTAAAATTTGCGACAATAAAAAATTATTTTTTGAAAAATTTACTGTAGAAAAGGCAATACCTGGCGGATTTTAAATTTGCGACAGTAAAAAATTAATTTTTGAAAAATTTACTATAGAAAAGGCAATCCCTGGCGCAATTAAAAATTGCGACAGTAGAAAATTATTTTTTGAAAAATTTACTATAGAATAGGCAATCCCTGGCGTAATTAAAATTTGCGACAGTAAAAAATTAATTTTTGAAAAATTTACTATAGAAAAGGCAATCCCTGGCGCAATTAAAATTTGCGACAGTAAAAATATATTTTTTGAAAAATTTACTATAGAAAAGGCAATCGCTGTCGCAATTAAAATTTGCGACAGTATAAAATTATTTTTTGGAAAATTTACTATGGAAAAGGCAATCCCTGGCGTATTTAAAATTTGCGACAATAGAAAATTATTTTTTGCAAAATTTACTATAGAAAAGGCAATGCCTGGCGCAATTAAAATTTGGGACAGTATAAAATTAAATTTTGAAAAATTTACTATAGAAAAGGCAATCCTTGGTGTATTTAAAATTTGCGACAGTATAAAATTAAATTTTGAAAAATTTACTATAGAAAAGGCAATCCCTGGCGCAATTAAAATTTGCGACAGTAAAAAATTATTTTTTGCAAAATTTACTATAGAAAAGGCAATCCCTGGCGTATTTAAAATTTGCGACAGTAAAAAATTATTTTTTGAAAAATTTACTATAGAAAAGGCAATCCCTGGCGGATTTAAAATTTGCGATAGTAAAATATTAGTTTGTGAAAAATTTACTATAGAAAAGGCAATCCCTGGCGTAATTAAAATTTGGGACAGTAAAAAATTATTTTTTGCAAAATTTACTATAGAAAAGGCAATCCCTGGCGTATTTAAAATTTGCGACAGTAAAAAATTATTTTTTGAAAAATTTACTGTAGAAAAGGCAATCCCTGGCGGATTTAAAATTTGCGATAGTAAAATATTAGTTTGTGAAAAATTTACTATAGAAAAGGCAATGCCTGGCGCAATTAAAATTTGGGACAGTATAAAATTAAATTTTGAAAAATTTACTATAGAAAAGGCAATCCCTGGTGTATTTAAATTTTGCGACAGTATAAAATTAAATTTTGAAAAATTTACTATAGAAAAGGCAATCCCTGGCGCAATTAAAATTTGCGACAGTAAAAAATTATTTTTTGCAAAATTTACTATAGAAAAGGCAATCCCTGGCGTATTTAAAATTTGCGACAGTAAAAAATTATTTTTTGAAAAATTTACCTTAGAAAAGGCAATACCTGGCGGATTTTAAATTTGCGACAGTAAAAAATTAATTTTTGAAAAATTTACTATAGAAAAGGCAATCCCTGGCGTAATTAAAATTTGCGACAGTAAAAAATTATTTTTTGAAAAATTTACTATAGAAAAGGCAATACTGGCGGATTTAAAATTTGCGACAGTAAAAAATTAATTTTTGAAAAATTTACTATAGAAAAGGCAATCCCTGGCGTAATTAAAATTTGCGCCAGTAAAAAATTATTTTTTGAAAAATTTACTGTAGAAAAGGCAATCCCTAGCGCAATTAAAAATTGCGACAGTAGAAAATTATTTTTTGAAAAATTTACTATAGAATAGGCAATCCCTGGCGTAATTAAAATTTGCGACAGTAAAAAATTAATTTTTGAAAAATTTACTATAGAAAAGGCAATCCCTGGCGCAATTAAAATTCGCGACAGTAAAAAATTATTTTTTGAAAAATTTACTATAGAAAAGGCAATCCCTGGCGCAATTAAAATTTGCGACAGTATAAAATTACTTTTTGGAAAATTTACTATGGAAAAGGCAATCCCTGGCGTATTTAAAATTTGCGACAATAGAAAATTATTTTTTGCAAAATTTACTATAGAAAAGGCAATCCCTGGCGCAATTAAAATTTGGGACAGTATAAAATTAAATTTTGAAAAATTTACTATAGAAAAGGCAATCCCTGGCGTATTTAAAATTTGCGACAGTATAAAATTAAATTTTGAAAAATTTACTATAGAAAAGGCAATCCCTGGCGCAATTAAAATTTGCGACAGTAAAAAATTATTTTTTGCAAAATTTACTATAGAAAAGGCAATCCCTGGCGTATTTAAAATTTGCGACAGTAAAAAATTATTTTTTGAAAAATTTACTGTAGAAAAGGCAATCCCTGGCGGATTAAAATTTGCGACAGTAAAATATTAATTTGTGAAAAATTTACTATAGAAAAGGCAATCCCTGGCGTAATTAAAATTTGCGACAGTAAAAAATTATTTTTTGAAAAATTTACTATAGAAAAGGCAATCCCTGGCGTATTTAAAATTTGCGACAGTAAAAAATTATTTTTTGAAAAATGTACTGTAGAAAAGGCAATACCTGGCGGATTTTAAATTTGCGACAGTAAAAAATTATTTTTTGAAAAATTTACTATAGAAAAGGCAATCCCTGGCGCAATTATAAATTGCGACAGTAGAAAATTATTTTTTGAAAAATTTACTATAGAATAGGCAATCCCTGGCGTAATTAAAACTTGCGACAGTAAAAAATTAATTTTTGAAAAATTTACTATAGAAAAGGCAATCCCTGGCGCAATTAAAATTTGCGACAGTAAAAAATTATTTTTTTTGAAAAATTTACTATAGAAAAGGCAATCCCTGGCGCAATTAAAATTTGCGACAGTATAAAATTATTTTTTGGAAAATTTACTATGGAAAAGGCAATTCCTGGCGTATTTAAAATTTGCGACAATAGAAAATTATTTTTTGCAAAATTTACTATTGAAAAGGCAATCCCTGGCGCAATTAAATTTTGCGACAGTATAAAATTAATTTTTGAAAAATTTACTAAAGAAAAGGCAATCCCTGGTGTATTTAAAATTTGCGACAGTAAAAAATTAATTTTTGAAAAATTTACTATGGAAAAGGCAATGCCTGACGTAATTAAAATTTGCGACAGTAAAAAATTAGTTTTTGAATAATATACTATAGAAAAGGCAATCCCTGGCGGATTTAAAATTTGCGACAGTAAAAAATTAATTTTTGAAAAATTACTATAGAAAAGGCAATCCCTGGCGTATTTAAAATTTGCGACAGTAAAAAATTAATTTGTGAAAAATTTACTATAGAAAAGGCAATCCCTGGCGTACTTAAAATTTGCGACAGTAAAAAATTATTTTTTGAAAAATTTACTATAGAAAAGGCAATACCTGGCGGATTTAAAATTTGCGACAGTAAAAAATTAATTTTTGAAAAATTTACTATAGAAAAGGCAATCCCTGGCGTAATTAAAATTTGCGCCAGTAAAAAATTATTTTTTGAAAAATTTACTGTAGAAAAGGCAATCCCTGGCGCAATTAAAAACTGCGACAGTAGAAAATTATTTTTTGAAAAATTTACTATAGAATAGGCAATCCCTGGCTTAATTAAAATTTGCGACAGTAAAAAATTAATTTTTGAAAAATTTACTATAGAAAAGGCAATCCCTGGCGCAGTTAAAATTTGCGACAGTAAAAAATTATTTTTTGAAAAATTTACTATAGAAAAGGCAATCCCTGGCGCAATTAAAATTTGCGACAGTATAAAATTATTTTTTGGAAAATTTACTATGGAAAAGGCAATCCCTGGCGTATTTAAAATTTGCGACAATAGAAAATTATGTTTTGCAAAATTTACTATAGAAAAGGCAATCCCTGGCGCAATTAAAATTTGAGACAGTATAAAATTAAATTTTGAAAAATTTACTATAGAAAAGGCAATCCCTGGCGTATTTAAAATTTGCGACAGTATAAAATTAAATTTTGAAAAATTTACTATAGAAAAGGCATCCCTGGCGCAATTAAAATTTGCGCCAGTAAAAAATTATTTTTTGCAAAATTTACTATAGAAAAGGCAATCCCTGGCGTATTTAAAATTTGCGACAATAAAAAATTATTTTTTGAAAAATTTACTGTAGAAAAGGCAATCCCTGGCGGATTTAAAATTGCGACAGTAAAATATTAATTTGTGAAAAATTTACTATAGAAAAGGCAATCCCTGGCGTAATTAAAATTTGCGACAGTAAAAAATTATTTTTTGAAAAATTTACTATAGAAAAGGCAATCCCTGGCGTATTTAAAATTTGCGACAATAAAAAATTATTTTTTGAAAAATTTACTGTAGAAAAGGCAATACCTGGCGGATTTTAAATTTGCGATAAGTAAAAAATTAATTTTTGAAAAATTTACTATAGAAAAGGCAATCCCTGGCGCAATTAAATTTGCGACAGTATAACATTATTTTTGAATAATTTACTATAGAAAAGGCAATCCCTGGCGTTATTAAAATTTTCGACAGTAGAATATTATTTTTTGAAAAATTTACTATAGAAAAGGCAATCCCTGGCGTATTTAAAATTTGCGACAGTAGAAAATTATTTTTTGCAAAATTTACTATAGAAAAGGCAATCCCTGGCGCAATTAAAATTCGCGACAGTAGAAAATTATTTTTTGAAAAATTTACTATAGAAAAGGCAATCCCTGGCGCAATTAAAATTTGCGACAGTATAAATTTAATTTTGAAAAATTTACTATAGAAACGGCAATCCCCGGCGTAATTAAAATTTGGGACAGTAAAAAATTATTTTTGAAAAATTTACTGTAGAAAAGGCAGTCCCTGGCGCAATTAAAATTTGCGACAGTAAAAAATTTTTTTTTGAAAAATTTACTATAGAAAAGGCAATCCCTGGCGTAATTAAAATTTGCGACAATAGAAAATTATTTTTTGCAAAATTTACTATAGAAAAGGCAATGCCTGGCTCAATTAAAATTTGGGACAGTATAAAATTAAATTTTGAAAAATTTACTATAGAAAAGGCAATCCCTGGTGTATTTAAAATTTGCGACAGTATAAAATTAAATTTTGAAAAATTTACTATAGAAAAGGCAATCCCTGGCGCAATTAAAATTTGCGACAGTAAAAAATAATTTTTTGCAAAATTTAGTATAGAAAAGGCAATCCCTGGCGTATTTAAAATTTGCGACAGTAAAAAATTATTTTTTGAAAAATTTACTGTAGAAAAGGCAATCCCTGGCGGATTTAAAATTTGCGATAGTAAAATATTAATTTGTGAAAAATTTACTATAGAAAAGGCAATCCCTGGCGTAATTAAAATTTGCGACAATAAAAAATTATTTTTTGAAAAATTTACTATAGAAAAGGCAATCTCTGGCGCAATTAAAATTTGCGACAGTAAAAAAGTTATTTTTTGATAAATTTACTATAGAAAAGGCAATCCCTGGCGTAATTCAAATTTGCGACAGTAAAAAATTATTTTTTAAAAAATTTACTGTAGAAAAGGCAATCCCTGGCGCAATTAAAATTTGCGACTGTAGAAAATTATTTTTTGAAAAATTTACTATAGAAAAGGCAATCCCTGGCGTATTTAAAATTTTCGACAGTAAAAAATTATTTTTTGAAAAATTTACTGTAGAAAAGGCAATCCCTGGCGCAATTAAAATTTGCGACAGTAAAAAATTATTTTTGAAAAATTTACTGTAGAAAAGGCAATTCCTGTCGCAATTAAAATTTGCGACAGTAGAAAATTATTTTTTGAAAAATTTACTATAGAAAAGGCAATCCCCGGCGTAATTAAAATTTGCGACAGTATAAAAATAATTTTCGAAAAATTTACTATAGAAAAGGCAATCCCTGGCGCAATTAAAATTTGCGACAGTAGAAAATTATTTTTTGAAAAATTTACTATAGAAAAGGCAATCCCCGGCGTAATTAAAATTTGCGACAGTATAAAATTAATTTTTGAAAAATTTACTATGCAAAAGGCAATCCCTGGCGCAATTAAAATTTGCGACAGTATAAAATTATTTTTGAATAATTTACTATAGAAAAGGCAATCCCTGGCGTAATTAAAATTTTCGACAGTAGAAAAATATTTTTTGAAAAATTTACTATAGAAAAGGCAATCCCTGGAGTATTTAAAATTTGCGACAGTACAAAATTATTTTTTGCAAAATTTACTATAGAAAAGGCAATCCCTGGCGCAATTAAAATTCGCGACAGTAGAAAATTATTTTTCGAAAAATTTACTATAGAAAAGGCAATCCCTGGCGCAATTAAAATTTGCGACAGTATAAATTTAATTTTTGAAAAATTTACTATAGAAAAGGCAATCCCCGGCGTAATTAAAATTTGGGACAGTAAAAAATTATTTTTTGAAAAATTTACTGTAGAAAAGGCAGTCCCTGGCGCAATTAAAATTTGCGACAGTAAAAAATTATTTTTTGAAAAATTTACTATAGAAAAGGCAATCCCTGGCGTAATTAAAATTTGCGACAGTAAAAAATTATTTTTTGAAACATTTACTGTAGAAAAGGCAATCCCTGGCGCAATTAAAATTTGGGACAGTAAAAAATTATATTTTGAAAAATTTACTATAGAAAAGGCAATCCCTGGCGCAATTAAAATTTGCGACAGTATAAAATTAATTTTTGAAAAAATTACTATAGAAAAGGCAATCCCCGGCGTGATTAAAATTTGCGACAGTATAAAATTAATTTTTGAAAAATTTACTATAGAAAATGCAATCCCTGGCGGATTTAAAATTTGCGACAGTAAAAAATTAATTTTTGAAAAATTTACTATAGAAAAGGCAATCCCTGGCGTAATTAAAATTTGCGACAGTAAAAAATTAGTTTTTGAATAATATACTATAGAAAAGGCAATCCCTGGCGGATTTAAAATTTGCGACAGTAAAAAATTAATTTTTGAAAAATTTACTATAGAAAAGGCAATCCCTGGCGTATTTAAAATTTGCGACAGTAAAACATTAATTTGTGAAAAATTTACTATAGAAAAGGCAATCCCTGGCGTAATTAAAATTTGCGACAGTAAAAAATTATTTTTTGAAAAATTTACTATAGAAAAGGTAATCCCTGGCGCAATTACAATTTGCGACAGTAAAAAATAATTTTTTTGCAAAATTTACTATAGAAAAGGCAATCCCTGGCCTAATTAAAATTTGCGATAGTAAAAAATTATTTTTTGAATAATTTCCTGTAGAAAAGGCAATCCCTGGCGCAATTAAAATTTGCGACAGTAAAAAATTATTTTTTGAAAAATTTACGGTATAAAAGGCAATCCCTGGCGCAATTAAAATTGGCGACCGTAAAAAATTATTTTTTGAAAAATTTACTATAGAAAAGGCAATCCCTGGCGTAATTAAAATTTGCGACAGTAGAAAATTATTTTTTGAAAAATTTACTATAGAAAAGGCAATCCCTGGCGCAATTAAAATTTGCGACAGTAAAAAATTATTTTTTGAAAAATTTACTATAGAAAAGGCAATCCCTGGTGCAATTAAAATTTGCGACAGTAAAAAATTAATTTTTGAAAAATTTACTGTATAAAAGGCAATCCCTGCCGCAATTAAAATTTGCGACAGTAAAAAATTATTTTTTGAAAAATTTACTGTATAAAAGGCAATCCCTGGCGCAATTAAAATTTGCGACAGTAAAAAATTATTTTTGAAAAATTTACTGTAGAAAAGGCAATCCCTGTCGCAATTAAAATTTGCGACAGTAGAAAATTATTTTTTGAAAAATTTACTATAGAAAAGGCAATCCCCGGCGTAATTAAAATTTGCGACAGTATAAAAATAATTTTCGAAAAATTTACTATAGAAAAGGCAATCCCTGGCGCAATTAAAATTTGCGACAGTAGAAAATTATTTTTTGAAAAATTTACTATAGAAAAGGCAATCCCCGGCGTAATTAAAATTTGCGACAGTATAAAATTAATTTTTGAAAAATTTACTATGCAAAAGGCAATCCCTGGCGCAATTAAAATTTGCGACAGTATAAAATTATTTTTGAATAATTTACTATAGAAAAGGCAATCCCTGGCGTAATTAAAATTTTCGACAGTAGAAAATTATTTTTTGAAAAATTTACTATAGAAAAGGCAATCCCTGGCGTATTTAAAATTTGCGACAGTAGAAAATTATTTTTTGCAAAATTTACTATAGAAAAGGCAATCCCTGGCGCAATTAAAATTCGCGACAGTAGAAAATTATTTTTTGAAAAATTTACTATAGAAAAGGCAATCCCCGGCGTAATTAAAATTTGGGACAGTAAAAAAATATTTTTTGAAAAATTTACTGTAGAAAAGGCAGTCCCTGGCGCAATTAAAATTTGCGACAGTAAAAAATTATTTTTTGAAAAATTTACTATAGAAAAGGCAATCCTGGCGTAATTAAAATTTGCGACAGTAAAAAATTATTTTTTGAAAAATTTACTGTAGAAAAGGCAATCGCTGGCGCAATTAAAATTTGGGACAGTAAAAAATTATATTTTGAAAAATTTACTATAGAAAAGGCAATCCCTGGCGCAATAAAAGTTTGCGACAGTATAAAATTAATTTTTGAAAAAATTACTATAGAAAAGGCAATCCCCGGCGTGATTAAAATTTGCGACAGTATAAAATTAATTTTTGAAAAATTTACTATAGAAAATGCAATCCCTGGCGGATTTAAAACTTGCGACAGTAAAAAATTAATTTTTGAAAAATTTACTATAGAAAAGGCAATCCCTGGCGTAATTAAAATTTGCGACAGTAAAAAATTAGTTTTTGAATAATATACTATAGAAAAGGCAATCCCTGGCGGATTTAAAATTTGCGACAGTAAAAAATTAATTTTTGAAAAATTTACTATAGAAAATGTAATCCCTGGCGCAATTACAATTTGCGACAGTAAAAAATAATTTTTTTGCAAAATTTACTATAGAAAAGCCAATCCCTGGCGTAATTAAAATTTGCGACAGTAAAAAATTATTTTTTGAATAATTTCCTGTAGAAAAGGCAATCCCTGGCGCAATTAAAATTTGCGACAGTAAAAAATTATTTTTTGAAAAATTTACGGTATAAAAGGCAATCCCTGGCGCAATTAAAATTGGCGACAGTAAAAAATTATTTTTGAAAAATTTACTGTAGAAAAGGCAATCCCTGGTGCAATTAAAATTTGCGACAGTAAAAAATTATTTTTTGAAAAATTTACGGTATAAAAGGCAATCCCTGGCGCAATTAAAATTGGCGACAGTAGAAAATTATTTTTTGAAAAATTTACTATAGAAAAGGCAATCCCCGGCGTCATTAAAATTTGCGACAGTATAAAATTAATTTTTGAAAAATTTACTATGCAAAAGGCAATCCCTGGCGCAATTAAAATTTGCGACAGTAAAAAATTATTTTTTGAAAAATTTACTGTAGAAAAGGCAATCCCTGGCGTAATTAAAATTTGCGACAGTAGAAAATTATTTTTTGAAAAATTTACTATAGAAAAGGCAATCCCTAGCGCAATTAAAATTTGCGACAGTAAAAAATTATTTTTTGAAAAATTTACTATAGAAAAGGCAATCCCTGGTGCAATTAAAATTTGCGACAGTAAAAAATTAATTTTTGAAAAATTTACTGTATAAAAGGTAATCCCTGGCGCAATTAAAATTTGCGACAATAAAAAATTATTTTTTGAAAAATTTACTGTATAAAAGGCAATCCCTGGCGCAATTAAAATTTGCGACAGTAAAAAATTATTTTTGAAAAATTTACTGTAGAAAAGGCAATACCTGTCGCAATTAAAAGTTGCGACAGTAGAAAATTATTTTTTGAAAAATTTACTATAGAAAAGGCAATCCCCGGCGTAATTAAAATTTGCGACAGTATAAAAATAATTTTCGAAAAATTTACTATAGAAAAGGCAATCCCTGGCGCAATTAAAATTTGCGACAGTAGAAAATTATTTTTTGAAAAATTTACTATAGAAAAGGCAATCCCCGGCGTCATTAAAATTTGCGACAGTATAAAATTAATTTTTGAAAAATTTACTATGCAAAAGGCAATCCCTGGCGCAATTAAAATTTTCGACAGTATAAAATTATTTTTGAATAATTTACTATAGAAAAGGCAATCCCTGGCGTAATTAAAATTTGCGACAGTAAAAAATTATTTTTTGAAAAATTTACGGTATAAAAGGCAATCCCTGGCGCAATTAAAATTGGCGACAGTAAAAAATTATTTTTTGAAAAATTTACTGTAGAAAAGGCAATCCCTGGTGCAATTAAAATTTGCGACAGTAAAAAATTATTTTTTGAAAAATTTACGGTATAAAAGGCAATCCCTGGCGCAATTAAAATTTGCGACAGTAAAAAATTATTTTTTGAAAAATTTACTATAGAAAAGGCAATCCCCGGCGTCATTAAAATTTGCGACAGTATAAAATTAATTTTTGAAAAATTTACTATGCAAAAGGCAATCCCTGGCGCAATTAAAATTTGCGACAGTATAAAATTATTTTTGAATAATTTACTATAGAAAAGGCAATCCCTGGCGTAATTAAAATTTGCGACAGTAAAAAATTATTTTTTGAAAAATTTACGGTATAAAAGGCAATCCCTGGCGCAATTAAAATTGGCGACAGTATAAAATTAATTTTTGAAAAATTTACTATAGAAAATGCAATCCCTGGCGGATTTAAAATTTGCGACAGTAAAAAATTAATTTTTGAAAAATTTACTATAGAAAAGGCAATCCCTGGCGTAATTAAAATTTGCGACAGTAAAAAATTAGTTTTTGAATAATATACTATAGAAAAGGCAATCCCTGGCGGATTTAAAATTTGCGACAGTAAAAAATTAATTTTTGAAAAATTTACTATAGAAAAGGCAATCCCTGGCGTATTTAAAATTTGCGACAGTAAAACATTAATTTGTGAAAAATTTACTATAGAAAAGGCAATCCCTGGCGTAATTAAAATTTGCGACAGTAAAAAATTATTTTTTGAAAAATTTACTATAGAAAAGGTAATCCCTGGCGCAATTACAATTTGCGACAGTAAAAAATAATTTTTTTGCAAAATTTACTATAGAAAAGGCAATCCCTGGCCTAATTAAAATTTGCGACAGTAAAAAATTATTTTTTGAATAATTTCCTGTAGAAAAGGCAATCCCTGGCGCAATTAAAATTTGCGACAGTAAAAAATTATTTTTTGAAAAATTTACGGTATAAAAGGCAATCCCTGGCGCAATTAAAATTGGCGACCGTAAAAAATTATTTTTTGAAAAATTTACTATAGAAAAGGCAATCCCTGGCGTAATTAAAATTTGCGACAGTAGAAAATTATTTTTTGAAAAATTTACTATAGAAAAGGCAATCCCTGGCGCAATTAAAATTTGCGACAGTAAAAAATTATTTTTTGAAAAATTTACTATAGAAAAGGCAATCCCTGGCGCAATTAAAATTTGCGACAGTAAAAAATTATTTTTTGAAAAATTTACTATAGAAAAGGCAATCCCTGGTGCAATTAAAATTTGCGACAGTAAAAAATTAATTTTTGAAAAATTTACTGTATAAAAGGCAATCCCTGCCGCAATTAAAATTTGCGACAGTAAAAAATTATTTTTTGAAAAATTTACTGTATAAAAGGCAATCCCTGGCGCAATTAAAATTTGCGACAGTAAAAAATTATTTTTGAAAAATTTACTGTAGAAAAGGCAATCCCTGTCGCAATTAAAATTTGCGACAGTAGAAAATTATTTTTGAAAAATGTACTATAGAAAAGGCAATCCCCGGCGTAATTAAAATTTGCGACAGTATAAAAATAATTTTCGAAAAATTTACTATAGAAAAGGCAATCCCTGGCGCAATTAAAATTTGCGACAGTAGAAAATTATTTTTTGAAAAATTTACTATAGAAAAGGCAATCCCCGGCGTAATTAAAATTTGCGACAGTATAAAATTAATTTTTGAAAAATTTACTATGCAAAAGGCAATCCCTGGCGCAATTAAAATTTGCGACAGTATAAAATTATTTTTGAATAATTTACTATAGAAAAGGCAATCCCTGGCGTAATTAAAATTTTCGACAGTAGAAAATTATTTTTTGAAAAATTTACTATAGAAAAGGCAATCCCTGGCGTATTTAAAATTTGCGACAGTAGAAAATTATTTTTTGCAAAATTTACTATAGAAAAGGCAATCCCTGGCGCAATTAAAATTCGCGACAGTAGAAAATTATTTTTTGAAAAATTTACTATAGAAAAGGCAATCCCTGGCGCAATTAAAATTTGCGACAGTATAAATTTAATTTTTGAAAAATTTACTATAGAAAAGGCAATCCCCGGCGTAATTAAAATTTGGGACAGTAAAAAAATATTTTTTGAAAAATTTACTGTAGAAAAGGCAGTCCCTGGCGCAATTAAAATTTGCGACAGTAAAAAATTATTTTTTGAAAAATTTACTATAGAATAGGCAATCCCTGGCGTAATTAAAATTTGCGACAGTAAAAAATTATTTTTTGAAAAATTTACTGTAGAAAAGGCAATCGCTGGCGCAATTAAAATTTGGGACAGTAAAAAATTATATTTTGAAAAATTTACTATAGAAAAGGCAATCCCTGGCGCAATTAAAATTTGCGACAGTATAAAATTAATTTTTGAAAAAATTACTATAGAAAAGGCAATCCCCGGCGTGATTAAAATTTGCGACAGTATAAAATTAATTTTTGAAAAATTTACTATAGAAAATGCAATCCCTGGCGGATTTAAAATTTGCGACAGTAAAAAATTAATTTTTGAAAAATTTACTATAGAAAAGGCAATCCCTGGCGTAATTAAAATTTGCGACAGTAAAAAATTAGTTTTTGAATAATATACTATAGAAAAGGCAATCCCTGGCGGATTTAAAATTTGCGACAGTAAAAAATTAATTTTTGAAAAATTTACTATAGAAAATGTAATCCCTGGCGCAATTACAATTTGCGACAGTAAAAAATAATTTTTTTGCAAAATTTACTATAGAAAAGGCAATCCCTGGCGTAATTAAAATTTGCGACAGTAAAAAATTATTTTTTGAATAATTTCCTGTAGAAAAGGCAATCCCTGGCGCAATTAAAATTTGCGACAGTAAAAAATTATTTTTTGAAAAATTTACGGTATAAAAGGCAATCCCTGGCGCAATTAAAATTGGCGACAGTAAAAAAATATTTTTTGAAAAATTTACTGTAGAAAAGGCAATCCCTGGTGCAATTAAAATTTGCGACAGTAAAAAATTATTTTTTGAAAAATTTACGGTATAAAAGGCAATCCCTGGCGCAATTAAAATTGGCGACAGTAGAAAATTATTTTTTGAAAAATTTACTATAGAAAAGGCAATCCCCGGCGTCATTAAAATTTGCGACAGTATAAAATTAATTTTTGAAAAATTTACTATGCAAAAGGCAATCCCTGGCGCAATTAAAATTTGCGACAGTAAAAAATTATTTTTTGAAAAATTTACTGTAGAAAAGGCAATCCCTGGCGTAATTAAAATTTGCGACAGTAGAAAATAATTTTTTGAAAAATTTACTATAGAAAAGGCAATCCCTAGCGCAATTAAAATTTGCGACAGTAAAAAATTATTTTTTGAAAAATTTACTATAGAAAAGGCAATCCCTGGTGCAATTAAAATTTGCGACAGTAAAAAATTAATTTTTGAAAAATTTACTGTATAAAAGGTAATCCCTGGCGCAATTAAAATTTGCGACAGTAAAAAATTATTTTTTGAAAAATTTACTGTATAAAAGGCAATCCCTGGCGCAATTAAAATTTGCGACAGTAAAAAATTATTTTTGAAAAATTTACTGTAGAAAAGGCAATACCTGTCGCAATTAAAAGTTGCGACAGTAGAAAATTATTTTTTGAAAAATTTACTATAGAAAAGGCAATCCCCGGCGTAATTAAAATTTGCGACAGTATAAAAATAATTTTCGAAAAATTTACTATAGAAAAGGCAATCCCTGGCGCAATTAAAATTTGCGACAGTAGAAAATTATTTTTTGAAAAATTTACTATAGAAAAGGCAATCCCCGGCGTCATTAAAATTTGCGACAGTATAAAATTAATTTTTGAAAAATTTACTATGCAAAAGGCAATCCCTGGCGCAATTAAAATTTGCGACAGTATAAAATTATTTTTGAATAATTTTACTATAGAAAAGGCAATCCCTGGTGCAATTAAAATTCGCGACAGTAAAAAATTAATTTTTGAAAAATTTACTGTATAAAAGGCAATCCCTGGCGCAATTAAAATTTGCGACAGTAAGAAATTATTTTTTGAAAAATTTACTGTATAAAAGGCAATCCCTGGCGCAATTAAAAGTTGCGACAGTAGAAAATTATTTTTTGAAAAATTTACTATAGAAAAGGCAATCCCTGGCCCAATTAAAATTTGCGACAGTAAAAAATTATTTTTTGAAAAATTTACTATAGAAAAGGCAATCCCTGGCGCGATTAAATTTTGCGACAGTAAAAAATTATTTTTTGAAAAATTTACTGTAGAAAAGGCAATCCCTGTCGCAATTAAAATTTGCGACAGTAGAAAATTATTTTTTGAAAAATGTACTATAGAAAAGGCAATCCCCGGCGTAATTAAAATTTGCGACAGTATAAAAATAATTTTCGAAAAATTTACTATAGAAAAGGCAATCCCTGGCGCAATTAAAATTTGCGACAGTAGAAAATTATTTTTTGAAAAATTTACTATAGAAAAGGCAATCCCCGGCGTAATTAAAATTTGCGACAGTATAAAAATAATTTTCGAAAAATTTACTATAGAAAAGGCAATCCCTGGCGCAATTAAAATTTGCGACAGTAGAAAATTATTTTTTGAAAAATTTACTATAGAAAAGGCAATCCCCGGCGTAATTAAAATTTGCGACAGTATAAAATTAATTTTTGAAAAATTTACTATGCAAAAGGCAATCCCTGGCGCAATTAAAATTTGCGACAGTATAAAATTATTTTTGAATAATTTACTATAGAAAAGGCAATCCCTGGCGTAATTAAAATTTTCGACAGTAGAAAATTATTTTTTGAAAAATTTACTATAGAAAAGGCAATCCCTGGCGTATTTAAAATTTGCGACAGTAGAAAATTATTTTTTGCAAAATTTACTATAGAAAAGGCAATCCCTGGCGCAATTAAAATTCGCGACAGTAGAAAATTATTTTTTGAAAAATTTACTATAGAAAAGGCAATCCCTGGCGCAATTAAAATTTGCGACAGTATAAATTTAATTTTTGAAAAATTTACTATAGAAAAGGCAATCCCCGGCGTAATTAAAATTTGGGACAGTAAAAAAATATTTTTTGAAAAATTTACTGTAGAAAAGGCAGTCCCTGGCGCAATTAAAATTTGCGACAGTAAAAAATTATTTTTTGAAAAATTTACTATAGAATAGGCAATCCCTGGCGTAATTAAAATTTGCGACAGTAAAAAATTATTTTTTGAAAAATTTACTGTAGAAAAGGCAATCGCTGGCGCAATTAAAATTTGGGACAGTAAAAAATTATATTTTGAAAAATTTACTATAGAAAAGGCAATCCCTGGCGCAATTAAAATTTGCGACAGTATAAAATTAATTTTTGAAAAAATTACTATAGAAAAGGCAATCCCCGGCGTGATTAAAATTTGCGACAGTATAAAATTAATTTTTGAAAAATTTACTATAGAAAATGCAATCCCTGGCGGATTTAAAATTTGCGACAGTAAAAAATTAATTTTTGAAAAATTTACTATAGAAAAGGCAATCCCTGGCGTAATTAAAATTTGCGACAGTAAAAAATTAGTTTTTGAATAATATACTATAGAAAAGGCAATCCCTGGCGGATTTAAAATTTGCGACAGTAAAAAATTAATT
>CAWVNZ010001811.1:0-62055 GCA_963930735.1 Dioctria linearis | reverse complement strand
GACAGTAAAAAATTATTTTTTGAAAAATTTACTATAGAAAAGGCAATCCCTGGCGCAATTAAAATTTGCGACAGTATAAAATTATATTTTGCAAAATTTACTATAGAGAAGGCAATCCATGGCGCAATTAAAGTTTGCGACAGTAAAAAATTATTTTTTGAAAAATTTACTGTAGAAAGGTAATCCCTGGCGTATTTAAAATTTGCGACAGTAAAAAATTAGTTTTTGAAAAATTTACTATAAAAAGGCAATCCCTGGCGTAACTAAAATTTGCGACAGTAAAAAATTATTTTTTGAATAATTTACTATAGAAAAGGCAATCCCTGGCATAATTAAAATTTGCGACAGTAAAAAATTAGTTTTTGAATAATTTACTATAGAAAGGCAATCCCTGGCGTATTTAAAATTTGCGACAGTAAAAAATTAATTTTTGAAAAATTTACTATAGAAAAGGCAATCCCTGGCGCAATTAAAATTTGCGACAGTAAAAAATTATTTTTTGAATAATTTACTGTAGGAAAGGCAATCCCTGGCGCAATTAAAATTTGCGACAGTATAAAATTAAATTTTGAAAAATTTACTATAGAAAAGGCAATCCCTGGCGTAATTAAAATTTGCGACAGTGAAAAACTATTTTTTGAATAATTTACTATAGAAAAGGCAATCCCTGGCGTAATTAAAATTTGCGACAGTAAAAAATTAGTTTTTGAATAATTTACTCTAGAAAGGCAATCCCTGGCGTATTTGAAATTTGCGACAGTAAAAAATTAATTTTTAAAAATTTACTATAGAAAAGGCAAACCCTGGCGCAATTAAAGTTTGCGACAGTAAAAAATTATTTTTTGAATAATTTACTGTAGAAAAGGCAATCCTGGCGCAATTAAAATTTCGACAGTATAAAAATTAAATTTTGAAAAATTTACTATAGAAAAGGCAATCCCTGGCGCAATTAAAACTTGCGACAGTAAAAAAATTATTTTTTTTGCAAAATTTACTATAGAAAAGGCAATCCCTGGCGCAATTAAAATTTGCGACAGTAAAAAATTAGTATTTGAAAAATTTACTATAGAAAAGGCAATCCCTGGCGTAATTAAAACTTGCGACAGTAAAAAATTATTTTTTGCAAAATTTACTATAGAAAAGGCAATCCCTGGCGTATTTAAAATTTGCGACAGTGAAAAACTATTTTTTGAATAATTTACTATAGAAAAGGCCATCCCTGGCGCAATTAAAATTTTCGACAGTAAAAAATTATTGTTTGCAAAATTTACTATAGAAAAGGCAATCCCTGGCGTATTTGAAATTTGCGACAGTAAAAAATTATTTTTTTGAAAAATTTATTGTTTTATTGTAGAAAAGGCAATCCCTGGCGCAATTAAAATTTGCGACAGTAGAAAATTATTTTTTGAAAAATTAACTGTATAAAAGGCAATCCCTGCCGCAATTAAAATTTGCGACAGTAGAAAATTATTTTTTGAAAAATTTACTGTAGAAAAGGCAATCCCTGGCGCAATTAAAATTTGTGACAGTAGAAAATTATTTTTTGCAAAATTTACTATAGAAAAGGCAATCCCTTTCGTAATTAAAATTTGCGACAGTAAAAAATTATTTTTTGAAAAATTTACTGTAGAAAAGGCAATCCCTGGCGTATTTAAAATTTGCGACAATAAAAAATTAATTTGTGAAAAATTTACTATAGAAAAGGCAATCCCTGGCGTAATTAAAATTTGCGACAGTAAAAAATTATTTTTTGAGTAATATACTATAGAAAAGGCAATCCCTGGCGCAATTAAAATTTGCGACAGTAAAAAATAATTTTTTGAAAATTTACTATAGAAAAGGCAATCCCTGGCGTATTTAAAATTTGCGACAGTAAAAAATTAATTTGTGAAAAATTTACTATAGAAAAGGCAATCCCTGGCGCAATTAAAATTTGCGACAGTATAAAATTATTTTTTGAAAAATTTAATATAGAAAAGGCAATCCCTGGCGCAATTAAAATTTGCGACAGTATAAAATTATATTTTGCAAAATTTACTATAGAGAAGGCAATCCATGGCGCAATTAAAATTTGCGACAGTAAAAAAATATTTTTTGAAAAATTTACTGTAGAAAAGGCAATCCCTGGCGCAATTAAAATTTGCGACAGTAAAAAATTATTTTTTGAATAATTTACTATAGAAAAGGCAATCCCTGGCGTAATTAAAATTTTCGACAGTAAAAAATTATTTTTTGAATAATTTACTATAGATAAGGCAATCACTGGCGTATTTAAAATTTGCGACACTAAAAAATTATTTTTTGAAAAATTTACTGTAGAAAAAGCAATCCCTGGCGCAATTAAAATTTCCGACAGTAAAAAATTAGTTTTTGAAAAATTTACTATAAAAAGGCAATCCCTGGCGAAATTAAAATTTGCGACAGTAAAAAAATTATTTTTTGAATAATTTACTATAGAAAAGGCAAACCCTGGCGTAATTAAAATTTGCGACTGTAAAAAATTAGTTTTTGAATAATTTACTATAGAAAGGCCATCCCTGGCGTATTTAAAATTTGCGAAAGTAAAAAATTAATTTTTGAAAAATTTACTATAGAAAAGGCAATCCCTGGCGCAATTAAAATTTGCGACAGTAAAAAATTATTTTTTGAATAATTTACTGTAGAAAAGGCAATCCCTGGCGCAATTAAAATTTGCGACAGTATAAAATTAAATTTTGAAAAATTTACTATAGAAAAGGCAATCCCTGGCGCAATTAAAATTTGCGACAGTAAAAAATTATTTTTTTGAAAAATTTACTGTAGAAAAGGCAATCCCTGGCGCAATTAAAATTTGCGACAGTAAAAAATTAGTTTTTGAAAAATTTACTATAGAAAAGGCAATCCCTGGCGTAATTAATATTTGCGACTGTAAAAAACTATTTTTTGAATAATTTACTATAGAAAAGGCAATCCCTGGCGTAATTAAAATTTGCGACAGTAAAAAATTAGTTTTTGAATAATTTACTCTAGAAAGGCAATCCCTGGCGTATTTAAAATTTGCGACAGTAAAAAATTAATTTTTGAAAAATTTACTATAGAAAAGGCAATCCCTGGCGCAGTTAAATTTTGCGACAGTAAAAAATTATTTTTTGAATAATTTACTGTACAAAAGGCAATCCTTGGCGCAATTAAAATTTGCGACATTATAAAATTAAATTTTGAAAAATTTACTATAGAAAAGGCAATCCCTGGCGCATTTAAAATTTGCGACAGTAAAAAATTATTTTTTTGCAAAATTTACTATAGAAAAGGCAATCCCTGGCGTATTTAAAATTTGCGACAATAAAAAATTAATTTGTGAAAAATTTACTATAGAAAAGGCAATCCCTGGCGTAATTAAAATTTGCGACAGTAAAAAATTATTTTTTGAAAAATTTACTAGAGAAAAGGCAATCCCTGGTGTATTTAAAATTTGCGACAGTAAAAAATTAATTTGTGAAAAATTTACTATAGAAAAGGCAATCCCTGGCGCAATTAAAATTTGCGACAGTATAAAATTATTTTTTGAAAAATTTACTGTAGAAGAGGCAATCCCTGGCGCAGTTAAAATTTGCGACAGTAAAAAATTATTTTTTGAATAATTTACTATAGAAAAGGCAATCCCTGGCTTAATTAAAATTTGCGATAGTAGAAAATTATTTTTGAAAAATTTACTATAGAAAAGGCAATCCCTGGCGCAATTAAAATTTGCGACAGTAAAAAATTATTTTTTGAAAAATTTACTGCAGAAAAGGCAATCCCTGGCGCAATTAAAATTTGCGACAGTAAAAAATTATTTTTTGAAAAATTTACTGTAGAAAAGGCAATCCCTGGCGTAGTTAAAATTTTCGACAGTAAAAAATTATTTTTTGAAAAATTTACTGTAGAAAAGGCAATCCCTGGCGTATTTAAAATTTGCGACAGTAAAAAATTAATTTGTGAAAAATTTACTATAGAAAAGGCAATCCCTGGCATAATTAAAATTTGGGACAGTAAAAAATTATTTTTTGAATAATATACTATAGAAAAGGCAATCCCTGGCGCAATTAAAATTTGCGACAGTAAAAAATTATTTTTTGAAAAATTTACTATAGAAAAGGCAATCCCTGGCGTATTTAAAATTTGCGACAGTAAAAATTAATTTGTGAAAAATTTACTATAGAAAAGGCAATCCCTGGCGCAATTAAAATTTGCGACAGTAAAAAATTAATATTTGAAAAATTTACTATAGAAAAGGCAATCCCTGGCGTAATTAAAATTTGCGACAGTAAAAAATTATTTTTTGAAAAATTTACTATAGAAAAGGCAATCCCTGGCGCAATTAAAATTTGCGACAGTATAAAATTATATTTTGCAAAATTTACTATAGAGAAGGCAATCCATGGCGCAATTAAAGTTTGCGACAGTAAAAAATTATTTTTTGAAAAATTTACTGTAGAAAAGGTAATCCCTGGCGTATTTAAAATTTGCGACAGTAAAAAATTAGTTTTTGAAAAATTTACTATAAAAAGGCAATCCCTGGCGTAACTAAAATTTGCGACAGTAAAAAATTATTTTTTGAATAATTTACTATAGAAAAGGCAATCCCTGGCATAATTAAAATTTGCGACAGTAAAAAATTAGTTTTTGAATAATTTACTATAGAAAGGCAATCCCTGGCGTATTTAAAATTTGCGACAGTAAAAAATTAATTTTTGAAAAATTTACTATAGAAAAGGCAATCCCTGGCGCAATTAAAATTTGCGACAGTAAAAAATTATTTTTTGAATAATTTACTGTAGGAAAGGCAATCCCTGGCGCAATTAAAATTTGCGACAGTATAAAATTAAATTTTGAAAAATTTACTATAGAAAAGGCAATCCCTGGCGTAATTAAAATTTGCGACAGTGAAAAACTATTTTTTGAATAATTTACTATAGAAAAGGCAATCCCTGGCGTAATTAAAATTTGCGACAGTAAAAAATTAGTTTTTGAATAATTTACTCTAGAAAGGCAATCCCTGGCGTATTTAAAATTTGCGACAGTAAAAAATTAATTTTTAAAAAATTTACTATAGAAAAGGCAAACCCTGGCGCAATTAAAGTTTGCGACAGTAAAAAATTATTTTTTGAATAATTTACTGTAGAAAAGGCAATCCCTGGCGCGATTAAAATTTCGACAGTATAAAATTAAATTTTGAAAAATTTACTATAGAAAAGGCAATCCCTGGCGCAATTAAAACTTGCGACAGTAAAAAATTATTTTTTTGCAAAATTTACTATAGAAAAGGCAATCCCTGGCGCAATTAAAATTTGCGACAGTAAAAAATTAGTATTTGAAAAATTTACTATAGAAAAGGCAATCCCTGGCGTAATTAAAACTTGCGACAGTAAAAAATTATTTTTTGCAAAATTTACTATAGAAAAGGCAATCCCTGGCGTATTTAAAATTTGCGACAGTGAAAAACTATTTTTTGAATAATTTACTATAGAAAAGGCCATCCCTGGCGCAATTAAAATTTTCGACAGTAAAAAATTATTGTTTGCAAAATTTACTATAGAAAAGGCAATCCCTGGCGTATTTGAAATTTGCGACAGTAAAAAATTATTTTTTGAAAAATTTATTGTAGAAAAGGCAATCCCTGGCGCAATTAAAATTTGCGACAGTAGAAAATTATTTTTTGAAAAATTAACTGTATAAAAGGCAATCCCTGCCGCAATTAAAATTTGCGACAGTAGAAAATTATTTTTTGAAAAATTTACTGTAGAAAAGGCAATCCCTGGCGCAATTAAAATTTGTGACAGTAGAAAATTATTTTTTGCAAAATTTACTATAGAAAAGGCAATCCCTTTCGTAATTAAAATTTGCGACAGTAAAAAATTATTTTTTGAAAAATTTACTGTAGAAAAGGCAATCCCTGGCGTATTTAAAATTTGCGACAATAAAAAATTAATTTGTGAAAAATTTACTATAGAAAAGGCAATCCCTGGCGTAATTAAAATTTGCGACAGTAAAAAATTATTTTTTGAGTAATATACTATAGAAAAGGCAATCCCTGGCGCAATTAAAATTTGCGACAGTAAAAAATAATTTTTTGAAAATTTACTATAGAAAAGGCAATCCCTGGCGTATTTAAAATTTGCGACAGTAAAAAATTAATTTGTGAAAAATTTACTATAGAAAAGGCAATCCCTGGCGCAATTAAAATTTGCGACAGTATAAAATTATTTTTTGAAAAATTTAATATAGAAAAGGCAATCCCTGGCGCAATTAAAATTTGCGACAGTATAAAATTATATTTTGCAAAATTTACTATAGAGAAGGCAATCCATGGCGCAATTAAAATTTGCGACAGTAAAAAAATATTTTTTGAAAAATTTACTGTAGAAAAGGCAATCCCTGGCGCAATTAAAATTTGCGACAGTAAAAAATTATTTTTTGAATAATTTACTATAGAAAAGGCAATCCCTGGCGTAATTAAAATTTTCGACAGTAAAAAATTATTTTTTGAATAATTTACTATAGATAAGGCAATCACTGGCGTATTTAAAATTTGCGACACTAAAAAATTATTTTTTGAAAAATTTACTGTAGAAAAAGCAATCCCTGGCGCAATTAAAATTTCCGACAGTAAAAAATTAGTTTTTGAAAAATTTACTATAAAAAGGCAATCCCTGGCGAAATTAAAATTTGCGACAGTAAAAAATTATTTTTTGAATAATTTACTATAGAAAAGGCAAACCCTGGCGTAATTAAAATTTGCGACTGTAAAAAATTAGTTTTTGAATAATTTACTATAGAAAGGCAATCCCTGGCGTATTTAAAATTTGCGAAAGTAAAAAATTAATTTTTGAAAAATTTACTATAGAAAAGGCAATCGCTGGCGCAATTAAAATTTGCGACAGTAAAAAATTATTTTTTGAATAATTTACTGTAGAAAAGGCAATCCCTGGCGCAATTAAAATTTGCGACAGTATAAAATTAAATTTTGAAAAATTTACTATAGAAAAGGCAATCCCTGGCGCAATTAAAATTTGCGACAGTAAAAAATTATTTTTTTGAAAAATTTACTGTAGAAAAGGCAATCCCTGGCGCAATTAAAATTTGCGACAGTAAAAAATTAGTTTTTGAAAAATTTACTATAGAAAAGGCAATCCCTGGCGTAATTAAAATTTGCGACAGTAAAAAACTAGTTTTTGAATAATTTACTATAGAAAAGGCAATCCCTGGCGTAATTAAAATTTGCGACAGTAAAAAATTAGTTTTTGAATAATTTACTCTAGAAAGGCAATCCCTGGCGTATTTAAAATTTGCGACAGTAAAAAATTAATTTTTGAAAAATTTACTATAGAAAAGGCAATCCCTGGCGCAGTTAAAGTTTGCGACAGTAAAAAATTATTTTTTGAATAATTTACTGTACAAAAGGCAATCCTTGGCGCAATTAAAATTTGCGACATTATAAAATTAAATTTTGAAAAATTTACTATAGAAAAGGCAATCCCTGGCGCATTTAAAATTTGCGACAGTAAAAAATTATTTTTTTGCAAAATTTACTATAGAAAAGGCAATCCCTGGCGTATTTAAAATTTGCGACAATAAAAAATTAATTTGTGAAAAATTTACTATAGAAAAGGCAATCCCTGGCGTAATTAAAATTTGCGACAGTAAAAAATTATTTTTTGAAAAATTTACTAGAGAAAAGGCAATCCCTGGTGTATTTAAAATTTGCGACAGTAAAAAATTAATTTGTGAAAAATTTACTATAGAAAAGGCAATCCCTGGCGCAATTAAAATTTGCGACAGTATAAAATTATTTTTTGAAAAATTTACTATAGAAAAGGCAATCCCTGGCGCAATTAAAATTTGTGACAGTATAAAATTATATTTTGCAAAATTTACTATAGAGAAGGCAATCCATGGCGCAATTAAAATTTGCGACACTAAAAAATTAATATTTGAAAAATTTACTATAGAAAAGGCAATCCCTGGCGTAATTAAAACTTGCGACAGTAAAAAATTAGTTTTTGAAAAATTTACTATAGAAAAGGCAATCCCTGGCGCAATTAAAATTTGCGACAGTAAAAAATTATTTTTGAAAAATTTACTGTAGAGAAGGCAATCCATGGCGCAATTAAAATTTGCGACAGTAAAAAATTATTTTTTGAAAAATTTACTGTAGAAAAGGCAATCCCTGGCGCAATTAAAATTTGAGACAGTAAAAAATTATTTTTTGAATAATTTACTATAGAAAAGGCAATCCCTGGCGTAATTAAAATTTGCGACAGTAAAAAATTATTTTTTGAATAATTTACTACAGAGAAGGCAATCCCTGGCGTAATTAAAATTTGCGACAGTAAAAAGTTATTTTTTGAAAAATTTACTGTAGAAAAAGCAATCCCTGGCGCAATTAAAATTTGCGACAGCAAAATATTAGTTTTTGAAAAATTTACTATAAAAAGGCAATCCCTGGCGTAATTAAAATTTGCGACAGTAAAAAATTATTTTTTGAATAATTTACTATAGAAAAGGCAATCCCTGGCGTAATTAAAATTTGCGACAGTAAAAAATTAGTTTTTGAATAATTTACTATAGAAAAGGCAATCCCTGGCGCAATTAAAATTTGCGACAGTAAAAAATTATTTTTGAAAAATTTACTGTAGAAAAGACAATCCCTGGCGGATTTAAAATTTGCGACAGTAAAAAATTAATTTTTGAAAAATTTACTATAGAAAAGGCAATCCCTGGCGCAATTAAAATTTTTGACAGTAGAAAATTATTTTTTGAAAAATTTACTATAGAAATGGCAATCCCTGGCGCAATTAAAATTTGCGACAGTAAAAAATAATTTTTTGAAAAATTTACTGTAGAAAAGGCAATCCATGGCGTAGTTAAAATTTGCGACAGTAAAAAATTATTTTTTGAAAAATTTACTGTAGAAAAGGCAATCCCTGGCGTATTTAAAATTTGCGACAGTAAAAAATTAATTTGTGAAAACTTTACTATAGAAAAGGCAATCCCTGGCGTAATTAAAATTTGCGACAGTAAAAAATTATTTTTTGAATAATATACTATAGAAAAGGCAATCCCTGGCGCAATTAAAATTTGCGACATTATAAAATTATTTTTTGAAAAATTTACTATAGAGAAGGCAATCCCTGGCGCAATTAAAATTTGCGACAGTAAAAAATTAGTTTTTGAAAAATTTACTGTAGAAAAGGCAATCCCTGGCGCAATTAAAATTTGCGACAGTAAAAAATTAGTTTTTGAATAATTTACTATAGAAAAGGCAATCCCTGGCGGAATTAAAATTTGCGACAGTAAAAAATTATTTTTTGAATAATTTACTATAGATAAGGCAATCACTGGCGTATTTAAAATTTGCGACACTAAAAAATTATTTTTTGAAAAATTTACTGTAGAAAAAGCAATCCCTGGCGCAATTAAAATTTCCGACAGTAAAAAATTAGTTTTTGAAAAATTTACTATAAAAAGGCAATCCCTGGCGAAATTAAAATTTGCGACAGAAAAAAATTATTTTTTGAATAATTTACTATAGAAAAGGCAATCCCTGGCGTAATTAAAATTTGCGACTGTAAAAAATTAGTTTTTGAATAATTTACTATAGAAAGGCCATCCCTGGCGTATTTAAAATTTGCGAAAGTAAAAAATTAATTTTTGAAAAATTTACTATAGAAAAGGCAATCCCTGGCGCAATTAAAATTTGCGACAGTAAAAAATTATTTTTTGAATAATTTACTGTAGAAAAGGCAATCCCTGGCGCAATTAAAATTTGCGACAGTATAAAATTAAATTTTGAAAAATTTACTATAGAAAAGGCAATCCCTGGCTCAATTAAAATTTGCGACAGTAAAAAATTATTTTTTTGAAAAATTTACTGTAGAAAAGGCAATCCCTGGCGCAATTAAAATTTGCGACAGTAAAAAATTAGTTTTTGAAAAATTTACTATAGAAAAGGCAATCCCTGGCGTAATTAAAATTTGCGACAGTAAAAAACTATTTTTTGAATAATTTACTATAGAAAAGGCAATCCCTGGCGTAATTAAAATTTGCGACAGTAAAAAATTAGTTTTTGAATAATTTACTCTAGAAAGGCAATCCCTGGCGTATTTAAAATTTGCGACAGTAAAAAATTAATTTTTGAAAAATTTACTATAGAAAAGGCAATCCCTGGCGCAGTTAAAGTTTGCGACAGTAAAAAATTATTTTTTGAATAATTTACTGTACAAAAGGCAATCCTTGGCGCAATTAAAATTTGCGACATTATAAAATTAAATTTTGAAAAATTTACTATAGAAAAGGCAATCCCTGGCGCATTTAAAATTTGCGACAGTAAAAAATTATTTTTTTGCAAAATTTACTATAGAAAAGGCAATCCCTGGCGTATTTAAAATTTGCGACAATAAAAAATTAATTTGTGAAAAATTTACTATAGAAAAGGCAATCCCTGGCGTAATTAAAATTTGCGACAGTAAAAAATTATTTTTTGAAAAATTTACTAGAGAAAAGGCAATCCCTGGTGTATTTAAAATTTGCGACAGTAAAAAATTAATTTGTGAAAAATTTACTATAGAGAAGGCAATCCCTGGCGCAATTAAAATTTGCGACAGTATAAAATTATTTTTTGAAAAATTTACTATAGAAAAGGCAATCCCTGGCGCAATTAAAATTTGTGACAGTATAAAATTATATTTTGCAAAATTTACTATAGAGAAGGCAATCCATGGCGCAATTAAAATTTGCGACAGTAAAAAATTAATATTTGAAAAATTTACTATAGAAAAGGCAATCCCTGGCGTAATTAAAACTTGCGACAGTAAAAAATTAGTTTTTGAAAAATTTACTATAGAAAAGGCAATCCCTGGCGCAATTAAAATTTGCGACAGTAAAAAATTATTTTTGAAAAATTTACTGTAGAGAAGGCAATCCATGGCGCAATTAAAATTTGCGACAGTAAAAAATTATTTTTTGAAAAATTTACTGTAAAAAAAAGCAATCCCTGGCGCAATTAAAATTTGAGACAGTAAAAAATTATTTTTTGAATAATTTACTATAGAAAAGGCAATCCCTGGCGTAATTAAAATTTGCGACAGTAAAAAATTATTTTTTGAATAATTTACTACAGAGTAGGCAATCCCTGGCGTAATTAAAATTTGCGACAGTAAAAAGTTATTTTTTGAAAAATTTACTGTAGAAAAAGCAATCCCTGGCGCAATTAAAATTTGCGACAGCAAAATATTAGTTTTTGAAAAATTTACTATAAAAAGGCAATCCCTGGCGTAATTAAAATTTGCGACAGTAAAAAATTATTTTTTGAATAATTTACTATAGAAAAGGCAATCCCTGGCTTAATTAAAATTTGCGACAGTAAAAAATTAGTTTTTGAATAATTTACTATAGAAAAGGCAATCCCTGGCGCAATTAAAATTTGCGACAGTAAAAAATTATTTTTGAAAAATTTACTGTAGAAAAGACAATCCCTGGCGGATTTAAAATTTGCGACAGTAAAAAATTAATTTTTGAAAAATTTACTATAGAAAAGGCAATCCCTGGCGCAATTAAAATTTTTGACAGTAGAAAATTATTTTTTGAAAAATTTACTATAGAAATGGCAATCCCTGGCGCAATTAAAATTTGCGACAGTAAAAAATAATTTTTTGAAAAATTTACTGTAGAAAAGGCAATCCATGGCGTAGTTAAAATTTGCGACAGTAAAAAATTATTTTTTGAAAAATTTACTGTAGAAAAGGCAATCCCTGGCGTATTTAAAATTTGCGACAGTAAAAAATTAATTTGTGAAAAATTTACTATAGAAAAGGCAATCCCTGGCGTAATTAAAATTTGCGACAGTAAAAAATTATTTTTTGAATAATATACTATAGAAAAGGCAATCCCTGGCGCAATTAAAATTTGCGACATTATAAAATTATTTTTTGAAAAATTTACTATAGAGAAGGCAATCCCTGGCGCAATTAAAATTTGCGACAGTAAAAAATTAGTTTTTGAAAAATTTACTGTAGAAAAGGCAATCCCTGGCGCAATTAAAATTTGCGACAGTAAAAAATTAGTTTTTGAATAATTTACTATAGAAAAGGCAATCCCTGGCGGAATTAAAATTTGCGACAGTAAAAAATTATTTTTTGAATAATTTACTATAGATAAGGCAATCACTGGCGTATTTAAAATTTGCGACACTAAAAAATTATTTTTTGAAAAATTTACTGTAGAAAAAGCAATCCCTGGCGCAATTAATATTTCCGACAGTAAAAAATTAGTTTTTGAAAAATTTACTATAAAAAGGCAATCCCTGGCGAAATTAAAATTTGCGACAGAAAAAAATTATTTTTTGAATAATTTACTATAGAAAAGGCAATCCCTGGCGTAATTAAAATTTGCGACTGTAAAAAATTAGTTTTTGAATAATTTACTATAGAAAGGCCATCCCTGGCGTATTTAAAATTTGCGAAAGTAAAAAATTAATTTTTGAAAAATTTACTATAGAAAAGGCAATCCCTGGCGCAATTAAAATTTGCGACAGTAAAAAATTATTTTTTGAATAATTTACTGTAGAAAAGGCAATCCCTGGCGCAATTAAAATTTGCGACAGTATAAAATTAAATTTTGAAAAATTTACTATAGAAAAGGCAATCCCTGGCTCAATTAAAATTTGCGACAGTAAAAAATTATTTTTTTGAAAAATTTACTGTAGAAAAGGCAATCCCTGGCGCAATTAAAATTTGAGACAGTAAAAAATTAGTTTTTGAAAAATTTACTATAGAAAAGGCAATCCCTGGCGTAATTAAAATTTGCGACAGTAAAAAACTATTTTTTGAATAATTTACTATAGAAAAGGCAATCCCTGGCGTAATTAAAATTTGCGACAGTAAAAAATTAGTTTTTGAATAATTTACTCTAGAAAGGCAATCCCTGGCGTATTTAAAATTTGCGACAGTAAAAAATTAATTTTTGAAAAATTTACTATAGAAAAGGCAATCCCTGGTGCAGTTAAAGTTTGCGACAGTAAAAAATTATTTTTTGAATAATTTACTGTACAAAAGGCAATCCTTGGCGCAAATAAAATTTGCGACATTATAAAATTAAATTTTGAAAAATTTACTATAGAAAAGGCAATCCCTGGCGCATTTAAAATTTGCGACAGTAAAAAATTATTTTTTTGCAAAATTTACTATAGAAAAGGCAATCCCTGGCGTATTTAAAATTTGCGACAATAAAAAATTAATTTGTGAAAAATTTACTATAGAAAAGGCAATCCCTGGCGTAATTAAATTTGCGACAGTAAAAAATTATTTTTTGAAAAATTTACTATAGAAAAGGCAATCCCTGGTGTATTTAAAATTTGCGACAGTAAAAAATTAATTTGTGAAAAATTTACTATAGAAAAGGCAATCCCTGGCGCAATTAAAATTTGCGACAGTATAAAATTATTTTTTGAAAAATTTACTATAGAAAAGGCAATCCCTGGCGCAATTAAAATTTGTGACAGTATAAAATTATATTTTGCAAAATTTACTATAGAGAAGGCAATCCATGGCGCAATTAAAATTTGCGACAGTAAAAAATTAATATTTGAAAAATTTACTATAGAAAAGGCAATCCCTGGCGTAATTAAAACTTGCGACAGTAAAAAATTAGTTTTTGAAAAATTTACTATAGAAAACGCAATCCCTGGCGCAATTAAAATTTGCGACAGTAAAAAATTATTTTTGAAAAATTTACTGTAGAGAAGGCAATCCATGGCGCAATTAAAATTTGCGACAGTAAAAAATTATTTTTTGAAAAATTTACTGTAAAAAGGCAATCCCTGGCGCAATTAAAATTTGAGACAGTAAAAAATTATTTTTTGAATAATTTACTATAGGAAAGGCAATCCCTGGCGTAATTAAAATTTGCGACAGTAAAAAATTATTTTTTGAATTATTTACTACAGAGAAGGCAATCCCTGGCGTAATTAAAATTTGCGACAGTAAAAAGTTATTTTTTGAAAAATTTACTGTAGAAAAAGCAATCCCTGGCGCAATTAAAATTTGCGACAGCAAAATATTAGTTTTTGAAAAATTTACTATAAAAAGGCAATCCCTGGCGTAATTAAAATTTGCGACAGTAAAAAATTATTTTTTGAATAATTTACTATAGAAATGCAATCCCTGGCGTAATTAAAATTTCCGACAGTAAAAAATTATTTTTTGAATAATATACTATAGAAAAGGCAATCCCTGGCGCAATTAAAATTTGCGACAGTAAAAAATAATTTTTTGAAAAATTTACTGCAGAAAAGGCAATCCCTGGCGCAATTAAAATTTGCGACAGTAAAAAATTATTTTTTGAAAAATTTACTGTAGAAAAGGCAATCCATGGCGTAGTTAAAATTTGCGACAGTAAAAAATTATTTTTTGAAAAATTTACTGTAGAAAAGGCAATCCCTGGCGTATGTAAAATTTGCGACAGTAAAAAATTAATTTGTGAAAAATTTACTATAGAAAAGGCAATCCCTGGCGTAATTAAAATTTGCGACAGTAAAAAATTATTTTTTGAATAATATACTATAGAAAAGGCAATCCCTGGCGCAATTAAAATTTGCGAAATTATAAAATTATTTTTTGAAAAATTTACTATAGAAAAGGCAATCCCTGGCGCAATTAAAATTTGCGACAGTATAAAATTATATTTTGCAAAATTTACTATAGAGAAGGCAATCCCTGGCGCAATTAAAATTTGCGACAGTAAAAAATTAGTTTTTGAAAAATTTACTGTAGAAAAGGCAATCCCTGGCGCAATTAAAATTTGCGACAGTAAAAAATTATTTTTTGAAAAATTTACTATAGAAAAGGCAATCCCTGGCGTATTTAAAATTTGCGACAGTAAAAAATTAATTTGTGAAAAATTTACTATAGAAAAGGCAATCCCTGGCGTAATTAAAATTTGCGAAAGTAAAAAATTATTTTTTGAATAATATACTATAGAAAAGGCAATCCCTGGCGCAATTCAAATTTGCGACAGTAAAAAATTATTTTTTTAAAAATTTACTATAGAAAAGGCAATCCCTAGCGTATTTAAAATTTGCGACAGTAAAAAATTAATTTGTGAAAAATATACTATAAAAAGGCAATACCTGGCGCAGTTAAAATTTGCGACATTATAAAATTATTTTTTGAAAAATTTACTATAGAAAAGGCAATCCCTGGCGCAATTAAAATTTGCGACAGTATAAAATTATATTTTGCAAAATTTACTATAGAGAAGGCAATCCCTGGCGCAATTAAAATTTGCGACAATAAAAAATTAGTTTTTGAAAAATTTACTGTAGAAAAGGCAATCCCTGGCGCAATTAAAATTTGCGACAGTAAAAAATTATTTTTTGAATAATTTACTATAGAAAATGCAATCCCTGGCGTAATTAAAATTTGCGACAGTAAAAAATTAGTTTTTGAATAATTTACTATAGGAAGGCCATCCCTGGCGTATTTAAATTTGCGACAGTAAAAAATTAATTTTTGAAAAATTTACTATAGAAAAGGCAATCCCTGGCGCAATTAAAATTTGCGACAGTAAAAAATTATTTTTCGAATAATTTACTGTAGAAAAGGCAATCCCTGGCGCAATTAAAATTTGCGACAGTATAAAATTATATTTTGCAAAATTTACTGTAGAAAAGGCAATCCCTGGCGCAATTAAAATTTGCGACAGTAAAAAATAATTTTTTGAAAAATTCACTGCAGAAAAGGCAATCCCTGGCGTAGTTAAAATTTGCGACAGTAAAAAATAATTTTTTGAAAAATTTACTGTAGAAAAGGCAATCCCTGGCGTATTTAAAATTTGCGACAGTAAAAAATTATTTTGTGAAAAATTTACTATAGAAAAGGCATTCCCTGGCGTAATTAAAATTTTCGACAGTAAAAAATTATTTTTTGAATAATATACTATAGAAAAGGCAATCCCTGGCGTAATTAAAATTTGCGACAGTAAAAAATTAGTTTTTGAATAATTTACTATAGAAAAGGCAATCCCTAGCGCAATTAAAATTTGCGATAGTAAAAAATTATTTTTGAAAAATTTACTGTAGAAAAGGCAATCCCTGGCGGATTTAAAATTTGCGACAGTAAAAAATTAATTTTTGAAAAATTTACTATAGAAAAGGCAATCCCTGGCGCAATTAAAATTTTCGACAGTAGAAAATTATTTTTTGAAAAATTTACTATAGAAAAGGCAATCCCTGGCGCAATTAAAATTTGCGACAGTAAAAAATAATTTTTTGAAAAATTTACTGCAGAAAAGGCAATCCCTGGCGCAATTAAAATCTGCGACAGTAAAAAATTATTTTTTGAAAAATTTACTGTAGAAAAGAAATCCCTGGCGTAGTTAAAATTTGCGACAGTAAAAAATTATTTTTTGAAAAATTTACTCTAGAAAGGCAATCCCTGGCGTATTTAAAATTTGCGACAGTAAAAAATTAATTTTTGAAAAATTTACTATAGAAAAGGCAATCCCTGGCGCAGTTAAAGTTTGCGACAGTAAAAAATTATTTTTTGAATAATTTACTGTAGAAAAGGCAATCCTTGGCGCAATTAAAATTTGCGACAGTATAAAATTAAATTTTGAAAAATTTACTATAGCAAAGGCAATCCCTGGCGCATTTAAAATTTGCGACAGTAAAAAATTATTTTTTTGCAAAATTTACTATAAAAAAGGCAATCCCTGGCGTATTTAAAATTTGCGACAATAAAAAATTAATTTGTGAAAAATTTACTATAGAAAAGGCAATCCCTGGCGTAATTAAAATTTTCGACAGTAAAAAATTATTTTTTGAAAAATTTACTATAGAAAAGGCAATCCCTGGCGTATTTAAAATTTGCGACAGTAAAAAATTAATTTGTGGAAAATTTACTATAGAAAAGGCAATCCCTGGCGCAATTAAAATTTGCGACAGTAAAAAATTATTTTTGAAAAATTTACTGTAGAGAAGGCAATCCATGGCGCCATTAAAATTTGCGACAGTAAAAAATTATTTTTTGAAAAATTTACTGTAGAAAAGGCAATCCCTGGCGCAATTAAAATTTGCGACTGTAAAAAATAATTTTTTGAAAAATTTACTGCAGAAAAGGCAATCCCTGGCGCAATTAAAATTTGCGACAGTAAAAAATTATTTTTTGAAAAATTTACTGTAGAAAAGGCAATCCCTGGCGTAGTTAAAATTTGCGACAGTAAAAAATTATTTTTTGAAAAATTTACTGTAGAAAAGGCAATCCCTGGCGTATTTAAAATTTGCGACAATAAAAAATTAATTTGTGAAAAATTTACTATAGAAAAGGCAATCCCTGGCGTAATTAAAATTTGCGACAGTAAAAAATTATTTTTTGAATAATATACTATAGAAAAGGCAATCCTGGCGTAATTAAAATTTGCGACAGTAAAAAATTAGTTTTTGAATAATTTACTATAGAAAAGGCAATCCCTGGCGCAATTAAAATTTGCGTCAGTAAAAAATTATTTTTGAAAAATTTACTGTAGAAAAGGCAATCCCTGGCGGATTTAAAATTTGCGACAGTAAAAAATTAATTTTTGAAAAATTTACTATAGAAAAGGCAATCCCTGGCGCAATTAAAATTTTCGACAGTAGAAAATTATTTTTTGAAAAATTTACTATAGAAAAGGCAATCCCTGGCGCAATTAAAATTTGCGACAGTAAAATTTAATTTTTTGAAAAATTTACTGCAGAAAAGGCAATCCTTGGCGCAATTAAAATTTGCGACAGTAAAAAATTTATTTTTTGAAAAATTTACTGTAGAAAAGTCAATCCCTGGCGTAGTTAAAATTTGCGACAGTAAAAAATTATTTTTGAAAAATTTACTGTAGAAAAGGCAATCCCTGGCGTATTTAAAATTTGCGACAGTAAAAAATTAATTTGTGAAAAATTTACTATAGAAAAGGCAATCCCTGGCGCAATTAAAATTTGCGACAGTAAAAAATTAGTTTTTGAATAATTTACTATAGAAAAGGCAATCCCTGGCGCAATTAAAATTTGCGTCAGTAAAAAATTATTTTTGAAAAATTTACTGTAGAAAAGGCAATCCCTGGCGGATTTAAAATTTGCGACAGTAAAAAATTATTTTTTGAAAAATTTACTGTAGAAAAGGCAATCCCTGGCGTTTTAAAAATTTGCTACAGTAAAAAATTAATTTGTGAAAAATTTACTATAGAAAAGGCAATCCCTGGCGTAATTAAAATTTGCGACAGTAAAAAACTATTTTTTGAATAATTTACTATAGAAAAGGCAATCCCTGGCGTAATGAAAATTTGCGACAGTAAAAAATTATTTTTTTGCAAAATTTACTATAGAAAAGGCAATCCCTGGCGTATTTAAAATTTGCGACAATAAAAAATTAATTTGTGAAAAATTTACTATAGAAAAGGCAATCCCTGGCGTAATTAAAATTTGCGACAGTAAAAAATTATTTTTTGAAAAATTTACTATAGAAAAGGCAATCCCTGGCGTATTTAAAATTTGCGACAGTAAAAAATTAATTTGTGAAAAATTTACTATAGAAAAGGCAATCCCTGGCGTAATGAAAATTTGCGACAGTAAAAAATTATTTTTTGAATAATATACTATAGAAAAGGCAATCCCTGGCGCAATTAAAATTTGCGACAGTAAAAAATTATTTTTTGAAAAATTTACTGTAGAAAAGGCAATCCCTGGCGTAGTTAAAATTTGCGACAGTAAAAAATTATTTTTTGAAAAATTTGCTGTAGAAAAGGCAATCCCTGGCGTATTTAAAATTTGCGACAGTAAAAAATTAATTTGTGAAAAATTTACTATAGAAAAGGCAATTCCTGGCGTAATTAAAATTTGCGACAGTAAAAAATCATTTTTTGAATAATATACTATAGAAAAGGCAATCCCTGGCGTAATTAAAATTTGCGACAGTAAAAAATTAGTTTTTGAATAATTTACTATAGAAAAGGCAATCCCTGGCGCAATTAAAATTTGCGACAGTAAAAAATTATTTTTTGAATAATATACTATAGAAAAGGCAATCCCTGGCGCAATTAAAATTTGCGACAGTAAAAAATTATTTTTTGAAAAATTTACTATAGAAAAGGCAATCCCTGGCGTATTTAAAATTTGCGACAGTAAAAAATTAATTTGTGAAAAATTTACTATAGAAAAGGCAATCCCTGGCGCAATTAAAATTTGCGACAGTAAAAAATTATTTTTGAAAAATTTACTGTAGAAAAGGCAATCCCTGGCGCAATTAAAATTTGCGACAGTAAAAAATTATTTTTGAATAATTTACTATAGAAAAGGCAATCCCTGGCGTAATTAAAATTTGCGACAGTAAAAAATTATTTTTTGAATAATTTACTATAGAGAAGGCAATCACTGGCGTAATTAAAATTTGCGACAGTAAAAAATTATTTTTTGAAAAATTTACTGTAGAAAAAGCAATCCCTGGCGCAATTAAAATTTGCGACATTAAAAAATTAGTTTTTGAAAAATTTACTATAAAAAGGCAATCCCTGGCTAAATTAAAATTTGCGACAGTAAAAAATTATTTTTTGAATAATTTACTATAGAAAAGGCAATCCCTGGCGTAATTAAAGTTTGCGACAGTAAAAAATTGGTTTTTGAATAATTTACTATAGAAAGGCCATCCCTGGCGTATTTAAAATTTGCGACAGTAAAAAATTAATTTTTGAAAAATTTACTATAGAAAAGGCAATCCCTGGCGCAATTAAAATTTGCGACAGTAAAAAATTATTTTTTGAATAATTTACTGTAGACAAGGCAATCCCTGGCGCAATTAAAATTTGCGACAGTATAAAATTAAATTTTGAAAAATTTACTATAGAAAAGGCAATCCCTGGCGCAATTAAAATTTGCGACAGTAAAAAATTATTTTTTTGAAAAATTTACTGTAGAAAAGGCAATCCCTGGCGCAATTAAAATTTGCGACAGTAAAAAATTAGTTTTTGAAAAATTTACTATAGAAAAGGCAATCCCTGGCGTAATTAAAATTTGCGACAGTAAAAAACTATTTTTTGAATAATTTACTATAGAAAAGGCAATCCCTGGCGTAATTAAAATTTGCGACAGTAAAAAATTAGTTTTTGAATAATTTACTCTAGAAAGGCAATCCCTGGCGTATTTAAAATTTGCGACAGTAAAAAATTAATTTTTGAAAAATTTACTATAGAAAAGGCAATCCCTGGCGCAGTTAAAGTTTGCGACAGTAAAAAATTATTTTTTGAATAATTTACTGTAGAAAAGGCAATCCTTGGCGCAATTAAAATTTGCGACAGTATAAAATTAAATTTTGAAAAATTTACTATAGAAAAGGCAATCCCTGGCGCATTTAAAATTTGCGACAGTAAAAAATTATTTTTTTGCAAAATTTACTATAGAAAAGGCAATCCCTGGCGTATTTAAAATTTGCGACAATAAAAAATTAATTTGTGAAAAATTTACTATAGAAAAGGCAATCCCTGGTGTAATTAAAATTTGCGACAGTAAAAAACTATTTTTTGAAAAATTTACTATAGAAAAGGCAATCCCTGGCGTATTTAAAATTTGCGACAGTAAAAAATTATTTTGTGAAAAATTTACTATAGAAAAGGCAATCCCTGGCGCAATTAAAATTTGCGACAGTATAAAACTATTTTTTGAAAAATTTACTATAGAAAAGGCAATCCCTGGCGCAATTAAAATTTGCGACAGTATAAAATTATATTTTGCAAAATTTACTATAGAGAAGGCAATCCATGGCCAATTAAAATTTGCGACAGTAAAAAATTAATATTTGAAAAATTTACTATAGAAAATGCAATCCCTGGCGTAATTAAAACTTGCGACAGTAAAAAATTAGTTTTTGAAAAATTTACTATAGAAAGGCAATCCCTGGCGCAATTAAAATTTGCGACAGTAAAAAATTATTTTTCAAAAATTTACTGTAGAGAAGGCAATGCATGGCGCAATTAAAATTTGCGACAGTAAAAAATTATTTTTTGAAAAATTTACTGTAGAAAAGGCAATCCCTGGCGCAATTAAAATTTGAGACAGTAAAAAATTATTTTTTGATTAATTTACTATAGAAAAGGCAATCCCTGGCGTAATTAAAATTTGCGACAGTAAAAAATTATTTTTTGAATAACTTACTATAGAGAAGGCAATCCCTGGCATAATTAAAATTTGCGACAGTAAAAAATTATTTTTTGAAAAATTTACTGTAGAAAAAGCAATCCCTGGCGCAATTAAAATTTGCGACAGTAAAAAATTAGTTTTTGAAAAATTTACTATAAAAAGGCAATCCCTGGCGTAATTAAAATTTGCGACAGTAAAAAATTATTTTTTGAACAATTTACTATAGAAAAGGCAATCCCTGGCGTAATTAAAATTTGCGACAGTAAAAAATTAGTTTTTGAATAATTTACTATAGAAAGGCAATCCCTGGCGTATTTAAAATTTGCGACAGTAAAAAATTAATTTTTGAAAAATTTACTATAGAAAAGGCAATCCCTGGCGCAATTAAAATTTGCGACAGTAAAAAATTATTTTTTGAATAATTTACTGTAGAAAAGGCAATCCCTGGCGCAATTAAAATTTGCGACCGTATAAAATTAAATTTAGAAAAATTTACTATAGAAAAGGCAATCCCTGGCGCAATTAAAATTTGCGACAGTAAAAAATTATTTTTTTGAAAAATTTACTGTAGAAAAGGCAATCCCTGGCGCAATTAAAATTTGCGACAGTAAAAAATTAGTTTTTGAAAAATTTACTATAGAAAAGGCATTCCCTGCCGTAATTAAAATTTGCGACAGTAAAAAAATATTTTTTGAATAATTAACTATAGAAAAGGAAATTCCTGGCGTAATTAAAATTTGCGATAGTAAAAAATTAGTTTTTGAATAATTTACTCTAGAAAGGCAATCCCTGGCGTATTTAAAATTTGCGACAGTAAAAAATTAATTTTTGAAAAATTTACTATAGAAAAGGCAATCCCTGGCGCAATTAAAGTTTGCGACAGTAAAAAATTATTTTTTGAATAATTTACTGCAGAAAAGGCAATCCCTGGCGCAATTAAAATTTGCGACAGTATAAAATTAAATTTTGAAAAATTTACTATAGAAAAGGCAATCCCTGGCGCATTTAAAATTTGCGACAGTAAAAAATTATTTTTTTGCAAAATTTACTATAGAAAAGGCAATCCCTGGCGTATTTAAAATTTGCGACAATAAAAAATTAATTTGTGAAAAATTTACTATAGAAAAGGCAATCCATGGCGTAATTAAAATTTGCGACAGTAAAAAAATATTTTTTGAAAAATTTACTATAGAAAGGGCAATCCCTGGCGTATTTAAAATTTGCGACAGTAAAAAATTAATTTGTGAAAAATTTACTATAGAAAAGGCAATCCCTGGCGCAATTAAAATTTGCGACAGTAAAAAATTATTTTTTGAAAAATTTACTATAGAAAAGGCAATCCCTGGCGCAATTAAAATTTGCGACAGTAAAAAATTATTTTTGAAAAATTTACTGTAGAAAAGGCAATCCCTGGCGGATTTAAAATTTGCGACTGTAAAAGATTAATTTTTAAAAATTTACTATAGAAAAGGCAATCCCTGGCGCAATTAAAATTTGCGACAGTAGAAAATTATTTTTTGAAAAATTTACTATAGAAAAGGCAATCCCTGGCGCAATTAAAATTTGCGACAGTAAAAAATTATTTTTTGAAAAATTTAGTGCAGAAAAGGCAATCCCTGGCGCAATTAAAATTTGCGACAGTAAAAAATTATTTTTTGAAAAATTTACTATAGAAAAGGCAATCCCTGGCGCAATTAAAATTTGCGACAATATAAAATTAAATTTTGAAAAATTTACTATAGAAAGGGCAAACCCTGGCGCAATTAAAATTTGCGACAGTAGAAAATTATTTTTTGAAAAATTTACTATAGAAAAGGCAATCCCTGGCGCAATTAAAATTTGCGAAAGTAAAAAATTATTTTTTGAATAATTTACTATAGAAAAGGCAATCCCTGGCGTAATTAAAATTTGCGACAGTAAAAAAGTAATTGCTGAAAATTTTACTATAGAAAAGGCAATCCCTGGCGTATTTAAAATTTGCGACAGTAAAAAATTAATTTTTAAAAATTTACTATAGAAAAGGCAATCCATGGCGCAATTAAATTTGCGACAGTATAAAATTATATTTTGCAAAATTTACTATAGAGAAGGCAATCCATGGCGCAATTAAAATTTGCGATAGTAAAAAATTAATATTTGAAAAATTTACTATAGAAAAGGCAATCCCTGGCGTAATTAAAACTTGCGACAGTAAAAAATTAGTTTTTGAAAATTTACTATAGAAAAGGCAATCCCTGGCGCAATTAAAATTTGCGACAGTAAAAAAGTATTTTTGAAAAATTTACTGTAGAAAAGGCAATCCCTGGCGGATTTAAAATTTGCGACAGTAAAAAATTAATTTTTAAAAATTTACTATAGAAAAGGCAATCCCTGGCGCAATTAAAATTTGCGACAGTAGAAAACTATTTTTTGAAAAATATATTATAGAAAAGGCAATCCCTGGCGCAATTAAAATTTGCGACAGTAAAAAATTATTTTTTGAAAAATTTAGTGCAGAAAAGGCAATCCCTGGCGCAATTAAAATTTGCGACAGTAAAAAATTATTTTTTGAAAAATTTACTGTAGAAAAGGCAATCCCTGGCGTAGTTAAAATTTGCGACAGTAAAAAATTATTTTTTGAAAAATTTACTGTAGAAAAGGCAATCCCTGGCGTATTTAAAATTTGCGACAATAAAAAATTAATTTGTGAAAAATTTACTATAGAAATGGCAATCCCTGGCGTAATTAAAATTTGCGACAGTAAAAAATTATTTTTTGAATAATATACTATAGAAAAGGCAATCCCTGACGCAATTAAAATTTGCGACAGTAAAAAATTATTTTTTGAAAAATTTACTATAGAAAAGGCAATCCCTGCCGTATTTAAAATTTGCGACAGTAAAAAATTAATTTGTGAAAAATTTACTATAGAAAAGGCAATCCTTGGCGCAATTAAAATTTGCGACAGTATAAAATTATTTTTTGAAAAATTTACTATAGAAAAGGCAATCCCTGGAGCAATTAAAATTTGCGACAGTAAAAAATTATTTTTTGAAAAATTTACTGTAGAAAAGGCAATCCCTGGCGCAATTAAAATTTCCGACAGTATAAAATTATTTTTTGAAAAATTTACTATAGAAAAGGCAATCCCTGGCGTAATTAAAATTTGCGACAGTAAAAAATTATTTTTTGAAAAATTTACTGTAGAAAAGCAATCCCTGGCGCAATTAAATTTGCGACAGTATAAAATTAAAAGTGAAAAAATTACTATAGAAAAGGCAATCCTTGGCGCAATTAAAATTTGCGACAGTATAAAATTATTTTTTGAAAAATTTACTATAGAAAAGGCAATCCCTGGAGCAATTAAAATTTGCGACAGTAAAAAATTATTTTTTGAATAATATACTATAGAAAAGGCAATCCCTGACGCAATTAAAATTTGCGACAGTAAAAAATTATTTTTTGAAAAATTTACTATAGAAAAGGCAATCCCTGGCGCAATTAAAATTTGCGACAGTAAAAAATTATTTTTGAAAAATTTACTGTAGAAAAGGCAATCCCTGGCGGATTTAAAATTTGCGACAGTAAAAAATTAATTTTTAAAAATTTACTATAGAAAAGGCAATCCCTGGCGCAATTAAAATTTGCGACAGTAGAAAATTATTTTTTGAAAAATATACTATAGAAAAGGCAATCCCTGGCGCAATTAAAATTTGCGACAGTAAAAAATTATTTTTTGAAAAATTTAGTGCAGAAAAGGCAATCCCTGGCGCAATTAAAATTTGCGACAGTAAAAAATTATTTTTTGAAAAATTTACTGTAGAAAAGGCAATCCCTGGCGTAGTTAAAATTTGCGACAGTAAAAAATTATTTTTTGAAAAATTTACTGTAGAAAAGGCAATCCCTGGCGTATTTAAAATTTGCGACAATAAAAAATTAATTTGTGAAAAATTTACTATAGAAAAGGCAATCCCTGGCGTAATTAAAATTTGCGACAGTAAAAAATTATTTTTTGAATAATATACTATAGAAGAGGCAATCCCTGGCGCAATTAAAATTTGCGACAGTAAAAAATTATTTTTTTGAAAAATTTACTATAGAAAAGGCAATCCCTGGCGTATTTAAAATTTGCGACAGTAAAAAATTAATTTGTGAAAAATTTACTATAGAAAAGGCAATCCTTGGCGCAATTAAAATTTGCGACAGTATAAAATTATTTTTTGAAAAATTTACTATAGAAAAGGCAATCCCTGGAGCAATTAAAATTTGCGACAGTAAAAAATTATTTTTTGAAAAATTTACTGTAGAAAAGGCAATCCCTGGCGCAATTAAAATTTCCGACAGTATAAAATTATTTTTTGAAAAATTTACTATAGAAAAGGCAATCCCTGGCGTAATTAAAATTTGCGACAGTAAAAAATTATTTTTTGAAAATTTACTGTAGAAAAGCAATCCCTGGCGCAATCAAATTTGCGACAGTATAAAATTAAAATGTGAAAAAATTACTATAGAAAAGGCAATCCCTGGCGTAATTAAAATTTGCGACAATAGAAAATTATTTTTTGAATAATTTACTATAGAAAAGGCAATCCCTGGCGCAATTAAAATTTGCGACAGTATAAAATTAAATTTTGAAAAATTTACTATAGAAAGGGCAAACCCTGGCGCAATTAAAATTTGCGACAGTAGAAAATTATTTTTTGAAAAATTTACTATAGAAAAGGCAATCCCTGGCGCAATTAAAATTTGCGAAAGTAAAAAATTATTTTTTGAATAATTTACTATAGAAAAGGCAATCCCTGGCGTAATTAAAATTTGCGACAGTAAAAAAGTAATTTTTGAAAATTTTACTATAGAAAAGGCAATCCCTGGCGTATTTAAAATTTGCGACAGTAAAAAATTAATTTGTGAAAAATTTACTATAGAAAAGGCAATCCTTGGCGCAATTAAAATTTGCGACAGTATAAAATTATTTTTTGAAAAATTTACTATAGAAAAGTCAATCCCTGGCGTAATTAAAATTTGCGACAGTATAAAATTAATTTGTGAAAGATTTACTATAGAAAAGGCAATCCCTGGCGTAATTAAAATTTGCGACAGTAAAAAATTATTTTTTGAAAAATTTACTATAGAAAAGGCAATCCCTGGCGCAATTAAAATTTGCGACAGTATAAAATTAAATTTTCAAAAATTTACTATAGAAAAGGCAAACCCTGGAGTAATTAAGTTTTGCGATAGTAAAAAATTAAATTTTTAAAAATTTACTATAGGAAAGGCAAACCCTGGCGTAATTAAAATTTGCAACAGAAAAAAATTATTTTTTGAATAATTTACTAAAGAAAAAGAAATCCCTGGCGTAATTAAAATTTGCAACAGTATAAAATTATTTTTTGTAAAATTTACTGTAGAAAAGGCAATCCCTGGCGCAATTAAAATTTGCGACAGTAAAAAATTATTTTTTGAAAAATTTACTATAGAAAAGGCAATCCCTGGCGCAATTAAAATTTGCGACAGTAAAAAATTATTTTTTGAAAAATTTACTATAGAAAAGGCAATCCCTGGCGTAATTAAAATTTGCGACATTAAAAAATTATTTTTTGAAAAATTTACTGTAGAAAAGGCAATCCCTGGCGCAATTAAAATTTGCGACAGTAAATTTTTTTTGACAAATTTACTATAGAAAAGGCAATCCCTGGTGTAATTAAAATTTGCGACAGTATAAAAATAAATTTTGAAAAATTTACTATAGAAATGGCAATCCCTGGCGTAATTAAAACTTGCGACAGTGAAAAATTAGTTTTTGAAAAATTTACTATAGAAAAGGCAATCCCTGGCGCAATCAAAATTTGCGACAGTAGAAAATTATTTTTTGAAAAATTTACTATAGAAAAGGCAATTCCTGGCGTATTTAAAATTTGCGACAGTAAAAAATTAATTTGTGAATAATTTACTATAGAAAAGGCAATCCCTGGCGCAATTAAAATTTGCGACAGCATTAAATAAAATTTTGAAAAATTTACTATAGAAAGGCAATCCCTGGTGCAATTAAAATTTGCGACAGTATAAAATTAAATTTTGAAAAATTAACTATAGAAAACGAAATCCCTGGCGTAATTAAAATTTGCGACGGTAGAAAATTATTTTTTGAATAATTTACTATAGAAAAGGCAATCCCTGGCGGAATTAAAACTTGCGACATTATAAAATTAAATTTTGAAAAATCTACTATAGAAAAGGCAAACCCTGGCCCAATTAAAATTTGCGGCCGTAGAAAATTATTTTTTGAAAAATTTACTATAGAAAAGGCAATCCCTGGCGCAATTAAAATTTGCGACAGTAAAAAATTATTTTTTGAATAATTTACTATAGAAAAGGCAATCCCTGGCGTAATTAAAATTTGCGACAGTAAAAAATTATTTTTTGAAAAATTTACTATAGAATAGGCAATCCCTGGCGTAATTAAAATTTGCGACAGTTTAAAATTAATTTGTGAAAAATTTACTATAGAAAAGGCAATCCCTGGCGTAATTAAAATTTGTGACAGTAACAAATTATTTTTTGAAAAATTTACTATAGAAAAGGCAATCCCTGGCGCAATTAAAATTTGCGACAGTATAAAATGAAATTTTCAAAAATTTACTATAAAAAGGCAAACCTTGTCGTAATTAAATTTTGCGACAGTAAAAAATAAAATTTTTAACAATTTACTATAGAAAAGGCAATCCCTGGCGTAATTAAAATTTGCGACAGTAAAAAAATATTTTTTGCAAAATTTACTATAGAAAATGCAATCCCTGGCGTAATTAAAATTTGCGACAGTAAGAAATTATTTTTTGAAAACTTTACTGTAGGAAGGCAATCCCTGGCGTAATTAAAATTTGCGACAGTAAAAATTAATTTTTGAAAAATTTACTATAGAAAAGGCAATCCCTGGCGTAATTAAAATTTGCGACAGTATAAAATTATTTTTTGTAAAATTTACTGTAGAAAAGGCAATCCCTGGCGCAATTAAAATTTGCGACGGTAAAAAATTATTTTTTTGAAATATTTACTATAGAAAAGGCAATCCCTGGCGCAATTAAAATTTGCGACAGTAAAAAATTATTTTTTGAAAAATTTACTATAGAAAAGGCAATCCCTGGCGTAATTAAAATTTGCGACATTAAAAAATTATTTTTTGAAAAATTTACTGTAGAAAAGGCAATCCCTGTCGCAATTATAATATGCGACAGTAAAAAATTATTTTTGTAAAATTTACTATAGAAAAGGCAATACCTGGAGTAATTAAAATTTGCGACAGTATAAAATTAAATTTTCAAAAATTTACTATAGAAAAGGCAATCCCTGGTGCAATTAAAACTTGCGACAGTAAAAAATTATTTTTTGAAAAATTTACTATAGAAAAGGCAATCCCTGGCGCAATTAAAATTTGCGACAGTAAAAAAATAATTTGTGAAAAATTTACTATAGAAAAGGCAATCCCTTGCGCAATTAAAATTTGCGACAGCACAAAATTAGTTTTTGAAAAATTTACTGTAGAAAAGGCAATCCCTGGCGTAATTAAAATTTGCGACAGTAAAAAATTATTTTTTGAAAAACTTACCATAAAAAAAGCAATCCCTGGCGCAATTAAAATTGGCGACAGTAAATTTTTTTTGACAAATTTACTATAGAAAAGGCAATCCCTGGTGTAATTAAAATTTGCGACAGTATAAAAATAAATTTTGAAAAATTTACTATAGAAATGGCAATTCCTGGCGTAATTAAAACTTGCGACAGTGAAAAATTAGTTTTTGAAAAATTTACTATAGAAAAGGCAATCCCTGGCGCAATCAAAATTTGCGACAGTAGAAAATTATTTTTTGAAAAATTTACTATAGAAAAGGCAACTCCTGGCGTATTTAAAATTTGCGACAGTAAAAAATTAATTTGTGAATAATTTACTATAGAAAAGGCAATCCCTGGTGCAATTAAAATTTGCGACAGTATAAAATTAAATTTTGAAAAATTAACTATAGAAAAGGAAATCCCTGGCGTAATTAAAATTTGCGACGGTAGAAAATTATTTTTTGAATAATTTACTATAGAAAAGACAATCCCTGGCGAAATTAAAACTTGCGACATTATAAAATTAAATTTCGAAAAATCTACTATAGAAATGGCAAACCCTGGCCCAATTAAAATTTGCGGCCGTAGAAAATTATTTTTTGAAAAATTTACTATAGAAAAGGCAATCCCTGGCGCAATTAAAATTTGCGACAGTAAAAAATTATTTTTTGAATAATTTACTATAGAAAAGGCAATCCCTGGCGTAATTAAAATTTGCGACAGTAAAAAATTAATTTTTGAAAAATTTACTATAGAAAAGGCAATCCCTGGCGTATTTAAAATTTGCGACAGTAAAAAATTAATTTGTGAAAAATTTACTATAGAAATGGCAATCCCTGGCGCAATTAAAATTTGCGAGAGCATAAAATTATTTTTTGAAAAAGTTACTATAGGAAAGGCAATCCCTGGCGCAATTAGAATTTGCGACAGTATAAAATTATTTTTTGAAAAATATACTATAGAAAGGCAATCCCTGGCGTATTTAAAATTTGCGACATTAAAAAATTAATTTGTGAAAAATTTACTATAGAAAAGGCAATCCCTGGCGCAATTAAAATTTGCGACAATAAAAAATTAATTTTTGAAAAATTGACTATAGAAAAGGCAATCCCTGGCGTAATTAAAATTTGCGACAGTATAAAATTATTTTTTGTAAACTTTACTGTAGAAAAGGCAATCCCTGGCGCAATTAAAATTTGCGACGGTAAAAAATTATTTTTTGAAATATTTACTATAGAAAAGGCAATCCCTGGCGCAATTAAAATTTGCGACAATTTAAAATTAATTTGTGAAAAATTTACTATAGAAAAGGCAATCCCTGGCGTAATTAAAATTTGTGACAGTAAAAAATTATTTTTTGAAAAATTTACTATAGAAAAGGCAATCCCTGGCGCAATTAAAATTTGCGACAGTATAAAATTAAATTTTCAAAAATTTACTATAAAAAGGCAAACCTTGGCGTAATTAAATTTTGCGACAGTAAAAAATTAAATTTTTAACAATTTACTATAGAAAAGGCAATCCCTGGCGTAATTAAAATTTGCGACAGTAAAAAATATTTTTTGCAAAATTTACTATAGAAAAGGCAATCCCTGGCGTAATTAAAATTTGCGACAGTAAGAAATTATTTTTTGAAAACTTTACTGTAGGAAGGCAATCCCTGGCGTAATTAAAATTTGCGACAGTAAAAAATTAATTTTTGAATAATTTACTATAGAAAAGGCAATCCCTGGCGTAATTAAAATTTGCGACAGTATAAAATTATTTTTTGTAAAATTTACTGTAGAAAAGGCAATCCCTGGCGCAATTAAAATTTGCGACGGTAAAAAATTATTTTTTGAAATATTTACTATAGAAAAGGCAATCCCTGGCGCAATTAAAATTTGCGACAGTAAAAAATTATTTTTTGAAAATTTACTATAGAAAAGGCAATCCCTGGCGTAATTAAAATTTGCGACATTAAAAAATTATTTTTTGAAAAATTTACTGTAGAAAAGGCAATCCCTGGCGCAATTATAATATGCGACAGTAAAAAATTATTTTTGTAAAATTTACTATAGAAAAGGCAATCCCTGGAGTAATTAAAATTTGCGACAGTATAAAATTAAATTTTCAAAAATTTACTATAGAAAAGGCAATCCCTGGTGCAATTAAAACTTGCGACAGTAAAAAATTATTTTTTGAAAAATTTACTATAGAAAAGGCAATCCCTGGCGCAATTAAAATTTGCGACAGTAAAAAATTAATTTGTGAAAAATTTACTATAGAAAAGGCAATCCCTTGCGCAATTAAAATTTGCGACAGCACAAAATTAGTTTTTGAAAAATTTACTGTAGACAAGGCAATCCCTGGCGTAATTAAAATTTGCGACAGTAAAAAATTATTTTTTGAAAAACTTACTGTAGAAAAGGCCATCCCTGCCGCAATTAAAATTTGCGACAGTAAAAAATTAATTTGTGAAAAATTTACTATAGGAAAGGCAATCCCTGGCGCAATTAGAATTTGCGACAGTATAAAATTATTTTTTGAAAAATATACTATAGAAAAGGCAATCCCTGGCGTATTTAAAATTTGCGACATTAAAAAATTAATTTGTGAAAAATTTACTATAGAAAAGGCAATCCCTGGCGCAATTAAAATTTGCGACAATAAAAAATTAATTTTTGAAAAATTGACTATAGAAAAGGCAATCCCTGGCATAATTAAAATTTGCGACAGTAAAAAATTATTTTTTGAAAAATTTACTGTAGATAAGGCAATCCCTGGCGCAATTAAAATTAGCGACAGTAAAAAATTATTTTTTGAAAAATTTACTGTAGAAAAGGCAAACCCTGGCGTAATTAAAATTTGCGACAGTAAAAAATTATTTTTTGAAAAATTTACTGTAAGAAAGGCAATTCCTGGCGTATTTCAAATTGGAGACAGTAAAAAATTAATTTGTGAAAAATTTACTATAGAAAAGGCAATCCCTGGCGTAGTTAAAATTTGCGAGAGTAAAAAATTATTTTTTGAATAATTTACTATAGAAAAGGCAATCCCTGGCGCAATTAAAATTTGCGACAGTAAAAAATTATTTTTTGAAAAATTTAGTATAGAAAAGGCAATCCCTGGCGCATTTAAAATTTGCGACAGTAAAAAATTAATTTGTGAAAAATTTACTATAGAAAAGGCAATCCCTGGCGCAATTAATATTTGCGACAGTATAAAATTAAATTTTGAAAAATTTACTATAGAAAAGGCAATCCCTGGCGCAATTAAAATTTGCGACAGTAAAAAATTATTTTTTGAAAAATTTACTATAGAAAACGCAATCCCTGGCGCAATTAAAATTTGCGACAGTAGAAAATTATTTTTTGAACAATTTACTATAGAAAAGGCAATCCCTGGCGTATTTAAAATTTGCGACAGTAAAAAATTAATTTGTGAAAAATTTACTATAGAAAAGGCAATCCCTGGCGCAATTAATATTTGCGACAGTATAAAATTAAATTTTGAAAAATTTACTATAGAAAAGGCAATCCCTGGCGCAATTAAAATTTGCGACAGTAAAAAATTAATTTGTGCAAAATTTACTATAGAAAAGGCAATCCCTGGCGCAATTAAAATTTGCGACAGTAAAAAATTATTTTTTGAAAAATTTACTGTAGAAAAGGCAATTCCTGGCGTAATTAAAATTTGCGACAGCAAAAAATTATTTTTTGAAAAATTTACTGTAGAAAAGGCATCCCCTGGCGCAATTAAAATTTGCGACAGTAAAAAATTAATTTTTGAAAAATTTACTATAGAAAAGGCAATCCCTGGCGCAATTAAAATTTGCGACAGTATAAAATTATTTTTTGAAAAATTTAGTATAGAAAAGGCAATCCCTGGCGTATTTAAAATTTGCGACAGTAAAAAATTAATTTGTGAAAAATTTACTATATAAAAGGCAATCCCTGGCGTAATTAAAATTTGCGACATTAAGAAATTATTTTTTGAAAAATTTACTGTAGAAAAGGCAATCCCTGGCGCAATTATAATATGCGACAGTAAAAAATTATTTTTGTAAAATTTACTATAGAAAAGGCAATCCCTGGAGTAATTAAAATTTGCGACAGTATAAAATTAAATTTTCAAAAATTTACTACAGAAAAGGCAATCCCTGGTGCAATTAAAACTTGCGACAGTAAAAAATTATTTTTTGAAAAATTTACTATAGAAAAGGCAATCCCTGGCGCAATTAAAATTTGCGACAGTAAAAAATTAATTTGTGAAAAATTTACTATAGAAAAGGCAATCCCTTGCGCAATTAAAATTTGCGACAGCACAAAATTAGTTTTTGAAAAATTTACTTAGAAAAGGCAATCCCTGGCGTAATTAAAATTTGCGACAGTAAAAAATTATTTTTTGAAAACCTTACTGTAGAAAAGGCAATTCCTGCCGCAATTAAAATTTGCGACAGTAAAAAATTAATTTGTGAAAAATTTACTATAGGAAAGGCAATCCCTGGCGCAATTAGAGTTTGCGACAGTATAAAATTATTTTTTGAAAAATTTACTATAGAAAAGGCAATCCCTGGCGTATTTAAAATTTGCGACATTAAAAAATTAATTTGTGAAAAATTTACTATAGAAAAGGCAATCCCTGGCGCAATTAAAATTTGCGACAATAAAAAATTAATTTTTGAAAAATTGACTATAGAAAAGGCAATCCCTGGCATAATTAAAATTTGCGACAGTAAAAAATTACTTTTTGAAAAATTTACTGTAGATAAGGCAATCCCTGGCGCAATTAAAATTAGCGACAGTAAAAAATTATTTTTTGAAAAATTTACTGTAGAAAAGGCAGTCCCTGGCGTAATTAAAATTTGCGACAGTAAAAAATTATTTTTTGAAAAATTTACTGTAAGAAAGGCAATTCCTGGCGTATTTCAAATTGGACACAGTAAAAAATTAATTTGAGAAAATTTACTATAGAAAAGGCAATCCCTGGCGTAGTTAAAATTTGCGAGAGTAAAAAATTATTTTTTGAATAATTTACTATAGAAAAGGCAATCCCTGGCGCAATTAAAATTTGCGACAGTAAAAAATTATTTTTTGAAAAATTTAGTATAGAAAAGGCAATCCCTGGCGCATTTAAAATTTGCGACAGTAAAAAATTAATTTGTGAAAAATTTACTATAGAAAAAGCAATCCCTGGCGCAATTAATATTTGCGACAGTATAAAATTAAATTTTGAAAAATTTACTATAGAAAAGGCAATCCCTGGCGCAATTAAAATTTGCGACAGTAAAAAATTATTTTTTGAAAAATTTACTATAGAAAACGCAATCCCTGGCGCAATTAAAATTTGCGACAGTAGAAAATTATTTTTTGAACAATTTACTATAGAAAAGGCAATCCCTGGCGTATTTAAAATTTGCGACAGTAAAAAATTAATTTGTGAAAAATTTACTATAGAAAAGGCAATCCCTGGCGCAATTAATATTTGCGAGAGTATAAAATTAAATTTTGAAAAATTTACTATAGAAAAGGCAATCCCTGGCGCAATTAAAATTTGCGACAGTAAAAAATTAATTTGTGCAAAATTTACTATAGAAAAGGCAATCCCTGGCGCAGTTAAAATTTGCGACAGTAAAAAATTATTTTTTGAAAAATTTACTGTAGAAAAGGCAATTCCTGGCGTAATTAAAATTTGCGACAGCAAAAAATTATTTTTTGAAAAATTTACTGTAGAAAAGGCATCCCCTGGCGCAATTAAAATTTGCGACAGTAAAAAATTAATTTTTGAAAAATTTACTATAGAAAAGGCAATCCCTGGCGCAATTAAAATTTGCGACAGTATAAAATTATTTTTTGAAAAATTTAGTATAGAAAAGGCAATCCCTGGCGTATTTAAAATTTGCGACAGTAAAAAATTAATTTGTGAAAAATTTACTATATAAAAGGCAATCCCTGGCACAATTAAAATTTGCGACAGTAAAAAATTAATTTTTGAAAAATTTACTATAGAAAAGGCAATCCCTGGCGCAATTAAAATTTGCGACAGTAAAAAATTATTTTTTGAAAAATTTACTGTAGAAAAGGCAATCCCTGGCGCAATTAAAATTTGCGACAGTAAAAAATTTTTTTTGAGAAATTTACTGTAGAAAAGGCAATCCCTGGCGTAATTAAAATTTGCGACAGTAAAAAATTATTTTTTGAAAAATTTACTGTAGAAAAGGCAATCCCTGGCGTATTTAAAATTTGCGACAGTAAAAAATTAATTTGTGAAAAATTTACTATAGGAAAGGCAATCCCTGGCGTAATTAAAATTTGCGACAGTAAAAATTATTTTTTGAATAATTTACTATAGAAAAGGCAATCCCTGGCGGAATTAAAATTTGCGACAGTAAAAAATTATTTTTTGAAAAATTTACTGTAGAAAAGGCAATCCCTGGCGTAATTAAAATTTGCGACAGTAAAAAATTATTTTTTGAAAAATTTACTGTAGAAATGGCAATCCCTGGCGCAATTAAAATTTGCGACAGTAAAAAATTAATTTGTGAAAAATTTACTATAGAAAAGGCAATCCCTGGAGCAATTAAAATTTGCGACAGTATAAAATTAAATTTTGAAATATTTACTATAGAAAAGGCAATACCTGGCGTAATTAAAATTTGCGACAGTATAAAATTAATTTGTGAAAAATTTACTATAGAAAAGGAATCCTTGGCGCAATTAAAATTTGCGACAGTAAAAAATTATTTTTTGAAAAATTTACTATAGAAAAGGCAATCCTTGGCGCAATTAAAATTTGCGACAGTATAAAATTAAATTTTGAAAAATTTACTATAGAAAAGGCAATCCCTGGCGCAATTAAAATTTGCGACAGTATAAAATTAAGTTTTGAAAATTTACTATAGAAAAGGCAATCCCTGGCGCAATTAAAATTTGCGACAGTAAAAAATTAATTTGTGAAAAATTTACTATAGAAAAGGCAATCCCTGGCGCAATTAAAATTTGCGACAGTAAAAAATTATTTTTTGAAAAATTTACTGTAGAAAAGGCAATCCCTGGCGTAATTAAAATTTGCGACAGTAAAAAATTATTTTTTGAAAAATTTACTGTAGAAAAGGCATCCACTGGCGCAATTAAAATTTGCGACAGTAAAAAATTAATTTTTGAAAAATTTACTATAGAAAAGGCAATCCCTGGCGCAATTAAAATTTGCGACAGTATATAATTAATTTGTGAAAAATTTACTATAGAAAAGGCAATCCCTGGCACAATTAAAATCTGCGACAGTAAAAAAATAATTTTTGAAAAATTTACTATAGAAAAGGCAATCCTTGGCGCAATTAAAATTTGCGACAGTAAAAAATTATTTTTTGAAAATTTTACTATAGAAAAGGCAATCCTTGGCGCAATTAAAATTTGCGACAGTATAAAATTAAATTTTGAAAAATTTACTATAGAAAAAGGCAATCCCTGGCGCAATTAATATTTGCGACAGTATAAAATTAAATTTTGAAAAATTTACTATAGAAAAGGCAATCCCTGGCGCAATTAAAATTTGCGACAGTAAAAAAATTAATTTGTGCAAAATTTACTATAGAAAAGGCAATCCCTGGCGCAATTAAAATTTGCGACAGTAAAAAATTATTTTTTGAAAAATTTACTGTAGAAAAGGCAATTCCTGGCGTAATTAAAATTTGCGACAGCAAAAAATTATTTTTTGAAAAATTTACTGTAGAAAAGGCATCCCCTGGCGCAATTAAAATTTGCGACAGTAAAAAATTAATTTTTGAAAAATTTACTATAGAAAAGGCAATCCCTGGCGCAACTAAAATTTGCGACAGTATAAAATTATTTTTTGAAAAATTTAGTATAGAAAAGGCAATCCCTGGCGTATTTAAAATTTGCGACAGTAAAAAATTAATTTGTGAAAAATTTACTATATAAAAGGCAATCCCTGGCACAATTAAAATTTGCGACAGTAAAAAATTAATTTTTGAAAAATTTACTATAGAAAAGGCAATCCCTGGCGCAATTAAAATTTGCGACAGTAAAAAATTATTTTTTGAAAAATTTACTGTAGAAAAGGCAATCCCTGGCGCAATTAAAATTTGCGACAGTAAAAAAATTTTTTTTTGAAAAATTTACTGTAGAAAAGGCAATCCCTGGCGTAATTAAAATTTGCGACAGTAAAAAATTATTTTTTGAAAAATTTACTGTAGAAAAGGCAATCCCTGGCGTATTTAAAATTTGCGACAGTAAAAAATTAATTTGTGAAAAATTTACTATAGAAAAGGCAATCCCTGGCGTAATTAAAATTTGCGACAGTAAAAAATTATTTTTTGAATAATTTACTATAGAAAAGGCAATCCCTGGCGGAATTAAAATTTGCGACAGTAAAAAATTATTTTTTGAAAAATTTACTGTAGAAAAGGCAATCCCTGGCGTAATTAAAATTTGCGACAGTAAAAAATTATTTTTTGAAAAATTTACTGTAGAAATGGCAATCCCTGGCGCAATTAAAATTTGCGACAGTAAAAAATTAATTTGTGAAAAATTTACTATAGAAAAGGCAATCCCTGGCGCAATTAAAATTTGCGACAGTATAAAATTAAATTTTGAAATATTTACTATAGAAAAGGCAATACCTGGCGTAATTAAAATTTGCGACAGTATAAAATTAATTTGTGAAAAATTTACTATAGAAAAGGAATCCCTGGCGCAATTAAAATTTGCGACAGTAAAAAATTATTTTTTGAAAAATTTACTATAGAAAAGGCAATCCTTGGCGCAATTAAAAATTGCGAGAGTATAAAATTAAATTTTGAAAAATTTACTATAGAAAAGGCAATCCCTGGCGCAATTAAAATTTGCGACAGTATAAAATTAAGTTTTGAAAAATTTACTATAGAAAAAGCAATCCCTGGCGCAATTAAAATTTGCGACAGTAAAAAATTAATTTGTGAAAAATTTACTATAGAAAAGCAATCCCTGGCGCAATTAAAATTTGCGACAGTAAAAAATTATTTTTTGAAAAATTTACTGTAGAAAAGGTAATCCCTGGCGTAATTAAAATTTGCGACAGTAAAAAATTATTTTTTGAAAAATTTACTGTAGAAATGGCATCCCCTGGCGCAATTAAAATTTGCGACAGTAAAAAATTAATTTTTGAAAAATTTACTATAGAAATGGCAATCCCTGGCGCAATTAAAATTTGCGACAGTATATAATTAATTTGTGAAAAATTTACTATAGAAAAGGCAATCCCTGGCACAATTAAAATCTGCGACAGTAAAAAATTAATTTTTGAAAAATTTACTATAGAAAAGGCAATCCCTGGCGCAATTAAAATTTGCGAAAGTAAAAAATTATTTTTTGAAAATTTTACTATAGAAAAGGCAATCCTTGGCGCAATTAAAATTTGCGACAGTATAAAATTAAATTTTGAAAAATTTACTATAGAAAAGGCAATCCCTGGCGCAATTAAAATTTTGCGACAGTATAAAATTATTTTTTGAAAAATTTACTATAGAAAAGGCAATCCATTGCGCAATTAAAATTTGTGACAGTAAAAAATTATTTTTTGAAAATTTTACTGTAGAAAAGGCAATCCCTGGCGCAATTAAAATTTGCGACAGTATAAAATTAAATTTTGAAAAATTTACTATAGAAAAGGCAATCCCTGGCGTAATTAAAATTTGCGACAGTATAAAATTAATTTGTGAAAAATTTACTATAGAAAAGGAATCCCTGGCGCAATTAAAATTTGCGACAGTAAAAAAGTATTTTTTGAAAAATTTACTATAGAAAAGGCAATCCCTGGCGCAATTAAAATTTGCGACAGTATAAAATTAAATTTTGAAAAATTTACTATAGAAAAGGCAAACCCTGGCGCAATTAAAATTTGCGACAGTAAAAAATTAATTTTTGAAAAATTTACTATAGAAAAAGCAACCCCTGGCGCAATTAAAATTTGCGACAGTAAAAAATTATTTTTTGAAAAATTTACTGTAGAATAGGCAATCCTTGGCCCAATTAAAATTTACGACAGTATAAAATTAAATTTTGAAAAATTTACTATAGAAAAGGCAATCCCTGGCGCAATTAAAATTTGCGCCAGTATAAAATTAAATTTTGAAAAATTTACTATAGAAAACGCAATCCCTGGCGTAATTAAAATTTGCGACAGTATAAAATTAATTTGTGAAAAATTTACTATAGAAAAGGAATCCCTGGCGCAATTAAAATTTGCGACAGTAAAAAAGTATTTTTTGAAAAATTTACTATTGAAAAGGCAATCCCTGGCGCAATTGAAATTTGCGACAGTATAAAATTAAATTTTGAAAAATTTACTATAGAAAAGGCAATTCCTGGCGTAATTAAAATTTGCGACAGCATAAAATTAATTTGTGAAAAATTTAATATAGAAAAGGAATCCCTGGCGCAATTAAAATTTGCGACAGTAAAAAATTATTTTTTGAAAAATTTACTATAGAAAAGGCAATACCTGGCGCAATTAAAATTTGCGACAGTATAAAATTAAATTTTGAAAAATTTACTATAGAAAAGGCAATCCCTGGCGCAATTAAAATTTGCGACAGTAAAAAATTATTTTTTGACAAATTTACTGTAGAAAAGGCAATCCCTGGCGTAATTAAAATTTTCGACAGTAAAAAATTATTTTTTGAAAAATTTACTGTAGAAATGGCAATCCCTGGCGCAATTAAAATTTGCGACAGTAAAAAATTAATTTGTGAAAAATTTACTATAGAAAAGGCAATCCCTGGCGCAATTAAAATTTGCGACAGTATAAAATTATTTTTTGAAAAATTTACTATAGAAGAGGCAATCCCTGGCGTATTTAAAATTTGCGACAGTAAAAAATTAATTTGTGAAAAATTTACTATAGAAAAGGCAATCCCTGGCGTAATTAAAATTTGCGACAGTAAAAAATTATTTTTTGAATAATATACTATAGAAAAGGCAATCTCTGGCGAAATTAAAATTTGCGACAGTAAAAAATTTACTATAGAAAATGCAATCCATGGCGTATTTAAAATTTGCGACAGTAAAAAATTAATTTGTGAAAAATTTACTATAGAAAAGGCAATCCCTGGCGCAATTAAAATTTGCGACAGTATAAAATTATTTTTTGAAAAATTTACTATAGAAAAGGCAATCCCTGGAGCAATTAAAATTTGCGACAGTAAAAAATTATTTTTTGAAAAAATTACTGTAGAAAAGGCAATCCCTGGCGCAATTAAAATTTGCGACAGTATAAAATTATTTTTTGAAAAATTTACTATAGAAAAGGCAATCCCTGGCGCAATTAGAATTTGCGACAGTAGACAACTATTTTTTGAAAAATTTACTATAGAAAAGGCAATCCCTGGCGCAATTAAAATTTGCGACAGTAAAAAATTATTTTTTGAATAATTTACTATAGAAAAGGCAATCCCTGGCGTAATTAAAATTTGCGACAGTAAAAAATTAATTTTTGAAAAATTTACTATAGAAAAGGCAATCCCTGGCGTATTTAAAATTTGCGACAGTAAAAAATTAATTTGTGAAAAATTTATTTAGAAATGCAATCCCTGGCGCAATTAAAATTTGCGACAGTAAAAAATTATTTTTTGAAAAATTTACTGTAGAAAAGGCAATTCCTGGCGTAATTAAAAATTTGCCACAGTAAAAAATTATTTTTTGAAAAATTTACTGTAGAAAAGGCATCCCCTGACGCAATTAAAATTTGCGACAGTAAAAAATTAATTTTTGAAAAATTTACAATAGAAAAGGCAATCCCTGGCGCAATTAAAATTTGCGACAGTAAAAAATTATTTTTTGAAAAATTTACTGTAAGAAAGGCAATTCCTGGCGTATTTCAAATTGGAGACAGTAAAAAATTAATTTGTGAAAAATTTACTATAGAAAAGGCAATCCCTGGCGTAGTTAAAATTTGCGACAGTAAAAAATTAATTTGTGAAAAATTTACTATAGAAAAGGCAATCCCTGGCGCAATTACTATTTGCGACAGTATAAAATTAAATTTTGAAAAATTTACTATAGAAAAGGCAATCCCTGGCGCAATTAAAATTTGCGACAGTAAAAAATTATTTTTTGAAAAATTTACTATAGAAAACGCAATCCCTGGCGCAATTAAAATTTGCGACAGTAGAAAATTATTTTTTGAACAATTTACTATAGAAAAGGCAATCCCTGGCGTATTTAAAATTTGCGACAGTAAAAAATTAATTTGTGAAATATTTACTATAGAAAAGGCAATCCCTGGCGCAATTAATATTTGCGACAATATAAAATTATTTTTTGAATAATTTACTATAGAAAAGGCAATCCCTGGCGGAATTAAAATTTGCGACAGTAAAAAATTATTTTTTGAAAAATTTACTGTAGAAAAGGCAATCCCTGGCGTAATTAAAATTTGCGACAGTAAAAAATTATTTTTTGAAAAATTTACTGTAGAAATGGCAATCCCTGGCGCAATTAAAATTTGCGACAGTAAAAAATTAATTTGTGAAAAATTTACTATATAAAAGGCAATCCCTGGCACAATTAAAATTTGCGACAGTAAAAAATTAATTTTTGAAAAATTTACTATAGAAAAGGCAATCCCTGGCGCAATTAAAATTTGCGACAGTAAAAAATTATTTTTTGAAAAATTTACTGTAGAAAAGGCAATCCCTGGCGCAATTAAAATTTGCGACAGTAAAAAATTTTTTTTTGAGAAATTTACTGTAGAAAAGGCAATCCCTGGCGTAATTAAAATTTGCGACAGTAAAAAATAATTTTTTGAAAAATTTACTGTAGAAAAGGCAATCCCTGGCGTATTTAAAATTTGCGACAGTAAAAAATTAATTTGTGAAAAATTTACTATAGAAAAGGCAATCCCTGGCGTAATTAAAATTTGCGACAGTAAAAAATTATTTTTTGAATAATTTACTATAGAAAAGGCAATCCCTGGCGGAATTAAAATTTGCGACAGTAAAAAATTATTTTTTGAAAAATTTACTGTAGAAAAGGCAATCCCTAGCGTAATTAAAATTTGCGACAGTAAAAAATTATTTTTTGAAAAATTTACTGTAGAAATGGCAATCCCTGGCGCAATTAAAATTTGCGACAGTAAAAAATTAATTTGTGAAAAATTTACTATAGAAAAGGCAATCCCTGGCGCAATTAAAATTTGCGACAGTATAAAATTAAATTTTGAAATATTTACTATAGAAAAGGCAATACCTGGCGTAATTAAAATTTGCGACAGTATAAAATTAATTTGTGAAAAATTTACTATAGAAAAGGAATCCCTGGCGCAATTAAAATTTGCGACAGTAAAAAATTATTTTTTGAAAAATTTACTATAGAAAAGGCAATCCTTGGCGCAATTAAAATTTGCGACAGTATAAAATTAAATTTTGAAAAATTTACTATAGAAAAGGCAATCCCTGGCGCAATTAAAATTTGCGACAGTATAAAATTAAATTTTGAAAAATTTACTATATAAAAGGCAATCCCTGGCGCAATTAAAATTTGCGACAGTAAAAAATTAATTTGTGAAAAATTTACTATAGAAAAGGCAATCCCTGGCGCAATTAAAATTTGCGACAGTAAAAAATTATTTTTTGAAAAATTTACTGTAGAAAAGGCAATCCCTGGCGTAATTAAAATTTGCGACAGTAAAAAATTATTTTTTGAAAAATTTACTGTAGAAAAGGCATCCCCTGGCGCAATTAAAATTTGCGACAGTAAAAAATTAATTTTTGAAAAATTACTATAGAAAAGGCAATCCCTGGCGCAATTAAAATTTGCGACAGTATATAATAAATTTGTGAAAAATTTACTATAGAAAAGGCAATCCCTGGCACAATTAAAATCTGCGACAGTAAAAAATTAATTTTTGAAAAACTTACTATAGAAAAGGCAATCCCTGGCGCAATTAAAATTTGCGACAGTAAAAAATTATTTTTTGAAAATTTTACTATAGAAAAGGCAATCCTTGGCGCAATTAAAATTTGCGACAGTATAAAATTAAATTTTGAAAAATTTACTATAGAAAAGGCAATCCCTGGCGTAATTAAAATTTGCGACAGTATAAAATTAATTTGTGAAAAATTTACTATAGAAAAGGAATCCCTGGCGCAATTAAAATTTGCGACAGTAAAAAAGTATTTTTTGAAAAATTTACTATAGAAAAGGCAATCCCTGGCGCAATTAAAATTTGCGACAGTATAAAATTAAATTTTGACAAATTTACTATAGAAAAGGCAAACCCTGGCGCATTTAAAATTTGCGACAGTAAAAAATTAATTTTTGAAAAATTTACTATAGAAAAGGCAATCCCTGGCGCAATTAAAATTTGCGACAGTAAAAAATTATTTTTTGAAAAATTTACTGTAGAATAGGCAATCCTTGGCCCAATTAAAATTTACGACAGTATAAAATTAAATTTTGAAAATTTACTATAGAATAGGCAATCCCTGGCGCAATTAAAATTTGCGACACTATAAAATTAAATTTTGAAAAATTTACTATAGAAAACGCAATCCCTGGCGTAATTAAAATTTGCGACAGTATAAAATTAATATGTGAAAAATTTACTATAGAAAAGGAATCCCTGGCGCAATTAAAATTTGCGACATTAAAAAAGTATTTTTTGAAAAATTTACTATTGAAAAGGCAATCACTGGCGCAATTAAAATTTGCGACAGTAAAAAATTATTTTTTGAAAATTTTACTGTAGAAAAGGCAAACCCTGGTGCAATTAAAATTTGCGACAGTAAAAAATTATTTTTTGAAAAATTTACTGTAGAAAAGGCAATCCTTGGCCCAATTAAAATTTGCGACAGTATAAAATTACATTTTGAAAAATTTACTATAGAAAAGGCAATCCCTGGCGCAATTAAAATTTGCGACAGTATAAAATTAAATTTTGAAAAATTTACTATAGAAAAGGCAATCCCTGGCGTAATTAAAATTTGCGACAGTATAAAATTAATTTGTGAAAAATTTACTATAGAAAAGGAATCCCTGGCGCAATTAAAATTTGCGACAGTATAAAATTAATTTGTGAAAAATTTACTATAGAAAAGGAATCCCTGGCGCAATTAAAATTTGCGACAGTAAAAAAGTATTTTTTGAAAAATTTACTATAGAAAAGGCAATCCCTGGCGCAATTAAAATTTGCGACAGTAAAAAATTATTTTTTGAAAAATTTACTGTAGAATAGGCAATCCTTGGCCCAATTAAAATTTACGACAGTATAAAATTAAATTTTGAAAATTTACTATAGAAAAGGCAATCCCTGGCGCAATTAAAATTTGCGACACTATAAAATTAAATTTTGAAAAATTTACTATAGAAAACGCAATCCCTGGCGTAATTAAAATTTGCGACAGTATAAAATTAATTTGTGAAAAATTTACTATAGAAAAGGAATCCCTGGCGCAATTAAAATTTGCGACAGTAAAAAAGTATTTTTTGAAAAATTTACTATTGAAAAGGCAATCCCTGGCGCAATTAAAATTTGCGACAGTATAAAATTAAATTTTGAAAAATTTACTATAGAAAAGGCAAATCCTGGCGTAATTAAAATTTGCGACAGCATAAAATTAATTTGTGAAAAATTTACTATAGAAAAGGAATCCCTGGCGCAATTAAAATTTGCGACAGTAAAAAATTATTTTTTGAAAAATTTACTATAGAAAAGGCAAACCCTGGCGCAATTAAAATTTGCGACAGTATAAAATTAAATTTTGAAAAATTTACTATAGAAAAGGCAATCCCTGGCGCAATTAAAATTTGCGACAGTAAAAAATTATTTTTGACAAATTTACTGTAGAAAAGGCAATCCCTGGCGTAATTAAAATTTTCGACAGTAAAAAATTATTTTTTGAAAAATTTACTGTAGAAATGGCAATCCCTGGCGCAATTAAAATTTGCGACAGTAAAAAATTAATTTGTGAAAAATTTACTATAGAAAAGGCAATCCCTGGCGCAATTAAAATTTGCGACAGTATAAAATTAAATTTTGAAAAATTTACTATAGAAAAGGCAATCCCTGGCGCAATTAAAATTTGCGACAGTATAAAATTAAGTTTTGAAAAATTTACTATAGAAAAGGCAATCCCTGGCGCAATTAAAATTTGCGACAGTAAAAAATTAATTTGTGAAAAATTTACTATAGAAAAGGCAATCCCTGGCGCAATTAAAATTTGCGACAGTAAAAAATTATTTTTTGAAAAATTTACTGTAGAAAAAGGCAATTCCTGGCGTAATTAAAATTTGCGACAGCAAAAAAATTATTTTTTGAAAAATTTACTGTAGAAAAGGCATCCCCTGGCGCAATTAAAATTTGCGACAGTAAAAAATTAATTTTTGAAAAATTTACTATAGAAAAGGCAATCCCTGGCGCAATTAAATTTTGCGAGAGTATAAAATTAAGTTTTGAAAAATTTACTATATAAAAGGCAATCCTGGCGCAATTAAAATTTGCGACAGTAAAAAATTAATTTGTGAAAAATTTACTATAGAAAAGGCAATCCTTGGCGCAATTAAAATTTGCGACAGTATAAAATTAAATTTTGAAAAATTTACTATAGAAAAAGGCAATCCTTGGCGCAATTAAAATTTGCGACAGTATAAAATTAAGTTTTGAAAAATTTTACTATATAAAAGGCAATCCCTGGCGCAATTAAAAATTTGCGACAGTAAAAAATTAATTTGTGAAAAATTTACTATAGAAAAGGCAATCCCTGGCGCAATTAAAATTTGCGACAGTAAAAAATTATTTTTTGAAAAATTTACTGTAGAAAAGGCAATCCCTGGCGTAATTAAAATTTGCGACAGTAAAAAATTATTTTTTTGAAAAATTTACTGTAGAAAAGGCATCCCCTGGCGCAATTAAAATTTGCGACAGTAAAAAATTAATTTTTGAAAAATTACTATAGAAAAGGCAATCCCTGGCGCAATTAAAATTTGCGATAGTATATAATTAATTTGTGAAAAATTTACTATAGAAAAGGCAATCCCTGGCACAATTAAAATCTGCGACAGTAAAAAATTAATTTTTGAAAAATTTACTATAGAAAAGGCAATCCCTGGCGCAATTAAAATTTGCGACAGTAAAAAATTATTTTTTGAAAATTTTACTATAGAAAAGGCAATCCTTGGCGCAATTAAAATTTGCGACAGTATAAAATTAAATTTTGAAAAATTTACTATAGAAAAGGCAATCCCTGGCGCAATTAAAATTTTGCGACAGTATAAAATTATTTTTTGAAAAATTTACTATAGAAAAGGCAATCCCTGGCGCAATTAAAATTTGCGACAGTAAAAAATTATTTTTTGAAAAATTTACTGTAGAAAAGGCAATCCCTGGCACAATTAAATTCTGCGACAGTAAAAAATTAATTTTTGAAAAATTTACTATAGGAAAAAGGCAATCCCTGGCGCAATTAAAATTTGCGACAGTAAAAAATTATTTTTTGAAAATTTTACTATAGAAAAGGCAATCCTTGGCGCAATTAAAATTTGCGACAGTAAAAAATTAATTTGTGAAAAATTTACTATAGAAAAGGCAATCCCTTGCGCAATTAAAATTTGCGACAGCACAAAATTAGTTTTTGAAAAATTTACTGTAGAAAAGGCAATCCCTTGGCGTAATTAAAATTTGCGACAGTAAAAAATTATTTTTTGAAAAACTTACCATAAAAAAAGCAATCCCTGGCGCAATTAAAATTGGCGACAGTAAATTTTTTTTGACAAATTTACTATAGAAAAGGCAATCCCTGGTGTAATTAAAATATGCGACAGTATAAAAATAAATTTTGAAAAATTTACTATAGAAATGGCAATTCCTGGCGTAATTAAAACTTGCGACAGTGAAAAATTAGTTTTTGAAAAATTTACTATAGAAAAGGCAATCCCTGGCGCAATCAAAATTTGCGACAGTAGAAAATTATTTTTTGAAAAATTTACTATAGAAAAGGCAATTCCTGGCGTATTTAAAATTTGCGACAGTAAAAAATTAATTTGTGAATAATTTACTATAGAAAAGGCAATCCCTGGTGCAATTAAAATTTGCGACAGTATAAAATTAAATTTTGAAAAATTAACTATAGAAAAGGAAATCCCTGGCGTAATTAAAATTTGCGACGGTAGAAAATTATTTTTTGAATAATTTACTATAGAAAAGGCAATCCCTGGCGAAATTAAAACTTGCGACATTATAAAATTAAATTTCGAAAAATCTACTATAGAAATGGCAAACCCTGGCCCAATTAAAATTTGCGGCCGTAGAAAATTATTTTTTGAAAAATTTACTATAGAAAAGGCAATCCCTGGCGCAATTAAAATTTGCGACAGTAAAAAATTATTTTTTGAATAATTTACTATAGAAAAGGCAATCCCTGGCGTAATTAAAATTTGCGACAGTAAAAAATTAATTTTTGAAAAATTTACTATAGAAAAGGCAATCCCTGGCGTATTTAAAATTTGCGACAGTAAAAAATTAATTTGTGAAAAATTTACTATAGAAATGGCAATCCCTGGCGCAATTAAAATTTGCCAGAGCATAAAATTATTTTTTGAAAAAGTTACTATAGGAAAGGCAATCCCTGGCGCAATTAGAATTTGCGACAGTATAAAATTATTTTTTGAAAAATATACTATAGAAAAGGCAATCCCTGGCGTATTTAAAATTTGCGACATTAAAAAATTAATTTGTGAAAAATTTACTATAGAAAAGGCAATCCCTGGCGCAATTAAAATTTGCGACAATAAAAAATTAATTTTTGAAAAATTGACTATAGAAAAGGCAATCCCTGGCGTAATTAAAATTTGCGGCAGTATAAAATTATTTTTTGTAAACTTTACTGTAGAAAAGGCAATCCCTGGCGCAATTAAAATTTGCGACGGTAAAAAATTATTTTTTGAAATATTTACTATAGAAAAGGCAATCCCTGGCGCAATTAAAATTTGCGACAATTTAAAATTAATTTGTGAAAAATTTACTATAGAAAAGGCAATCCCTGGCGTAATTAAAATTTGTGACAGTAAAAAATTATTTTTTGAAAAATTTACTATAGAAAAGGCAATCCCTGGCGCAATTAAAATTTGCGACAGTATAAAATTAAATTTTCAAAAATTTACTATAAAAAGGCAAACCTTGGCGTAATTAAATTTTGCGACAGTAAAAAATTAAATTTTTAACAATTTACTATAGAAAAGGCAATCCCTGGCGTAATTAAAATTTGCGACAGTAAAAAATATTTTTTGCAAAATTTACTATAGAAAAGGCAATCCCTGGCGTAATTAAAATTTGCGACAGTAAGAAATTATTTTTTGAAAACTTTACTGTAGGAAGGCAATCCCTGGCGTAATTAAAATTTGCGACAGTAAAAAATTAATTTTTGAATAATTTACTATAGAAAAGGCAATCCCTGGCGTAATTAAAATTTGCGACAGTATAAAATTATTTTTTGTAAAATTTACTGTAGAAAAGGCAATCCCTGGCGCAATTAAAATTTGCGACGGTAAAAAATTATTTTTTGAAATATTTACTATAGAAAAGGCAATCCCTGGCGCAATTAAAATTTGCGACAGTAAAAAATTATTTTTTGAAAATTTACTATAGAAAAGGCAATCCCTGGCGTAATTAAAATTTGCGACATTAAAAAATTATTTTTTGAAAAATTTACTGTAGAAAAGGCAATCCCTGGCGCAATTATAATATGCGACAGTAAAAAATTATTTTTGTAAAATTTACTATAGAAAAGGCAATCCCTGGAGTAATTAAAATTTGCGACAGTATAAAATTAAATTTTCAAAAATTTACTATAGAAAAGGCAATCCCTGGTGCAATTAAAACTTGCGACAGTAAAAAATTATTTTTTGAAAAATTTACTATAGAAAAGGCAATCCCTGGCGCAATTAAAATTTGCGACAGTAAAAAATTAATTTGTGAAAAATTTACTATAGAAAAGGCAATCCCTTGCGCAATTAAAATTTGCGACAGCACAAAATTAGTTTTTGAAAAATTTACTGTAGACAAGGCAATCCCTGGCGTAATTAAAATTTGCGACAGTAAAAAATTATTTTTTGAAAAACTTACTGTAGAAAAGGCAATCCCTGCCGCAATTAAAATTTGCGACAGTAAAAAATTAATTTGTGAAAAATTTACTATAGGAAAGGCAATCCCTGGCGCAATTAGAATTTGCGACAGTATAAAATTATTTTTTGAAAAATATACTATAGAAAAGGCAATCCCTGGCGTATTTAAAATTTGCGACATTAAAAAATTAATTTGTGAAAAATTTACTATAGAAAAGGCAATCCCTGGCGCAATTAAAATTTGCGACAATAAAAAATTAATTTTTGAAAAATTGACTATAGAAAAGGCAATCCCTGGCATAATTAAAATTTGCGACAGTAAAAAATTATTTTTTGAAAAATTTACTGTAGATAAGGCAATCTCTGGCGCAATTAAAATTAGCGACAGTAAAAAATTATTTTTTGAAAAATTTACTGTAGAAAAGGCAATCCCTGGCGTAATTAAAATTTGCGACAGTAAAAAATTATTTTTTGAAAAATTTACTGTAAGAAAGGCAATTCCTGGCGTATTTCAAATTGGAGACAGTAAAAAATTAATTTGTGAAAAATTTACTATAGAAAAGGCAATCCCTGGCGTAGTTAAAATTTGCGAGAGTAAAAAATTATTTTTTGAATAATTTACTATAGAAAAGGCAATCCCTGGCGCAATTAAAATTTGCGACAGTAAAAAATTATTTTTTGAAAAATTTAGTATAGAAAAGGCAATCCCTGGCGCATTTAAAATTTGCGACAGTAAAAAATTAATTTGTGAAAAATTTACTATAGAAAAGGCAATCCCTGGCGCAATTAATATTTGCGACAGTATAAAATTAAATTTTGAAAAATTTACTATAGAAAAGGCAATCCCTGGCGCAATTAAAATTTGCGACAGTAAAAAATTATTTTTTGAAAAATTTACTATAGAAAACGCAATCCCTGGCGCAATTAAAATTTGCGACAGTAGAAAATTATTTTTTGAACAATTTACTATAGAAAAGGCAATCCCTGGCGTATTTAAAATTTGCGACAGTAAAAAATTAATTTGTGAAAAATTTACTATAGAAAAGGCAATCCCTGGCGCAATTAATATTTGCGACAGTATAAAATTAAATTTTGAAAAATTTACTATAGAAAAGGCAATCCCTGGCGCAATTAAAATTTGCGACAGTAAAAAATTAATTTGTGCAAAATTTACTATAGAAAAGGCAATCCCTGGCGCAATTAAAATTTGCGACAGTAAAAAATTATTTTTTGAAAAATTTACTGTAGAAAAGGCAATTCCTGGCGTAATTAAAATTTGCGACAGCAAAAAATTATTTTTTGAAAAATTTACTGTAGAAAAGGCATCCCCTGGCGCAATTAAAATTTGCGACAGTAAAAAATTAATTTTTGAAAAATTTACTATAGAAAAGGCAATCCCTGGCGCAATTAAAATTTGCGACAGTATAAAATTATTTTTTGAAAAATTTAGTATAGAAAATGCAATCCCTGGCGTATTTAAAATTTGCGACAGTAAAAAATTAATTTGTGAAAAATTTACTATATAAAAGGCAATCCCTGGCGTAATTAAAATTTGCGACATTAAGAAATTATTTTTTGAAAAATTTACTGTAGAAAAGGCAATCCCTGGCGCAATTATAATATGCGACAGTAAAAAATTATTTTTGTAAAATTTACTATAGAAAAGGCAATCCCTGGAGTAATTAAAATTTGCGACAGTATAAAATTAAATTTTCAAAAATTTACTACAGAAAAGGCAATCCCTGGTGCAATTAAAACTTGCGACAGTAAAAAATTATTTTTTGAAAAATTTACTATAGAAAAGGCAATCCCTGGCGCAATTAAAATTTGCGACAGTAAAAAATTAATTTGTGAAAAATTTACTATAGAAAAGGCAATCCCTTGCGCAATTAAAATTTGCGACAGCACAAAATTAGTTTTTGAAAAATTTACTTAGAAAAGGCAATCCCTGGCGTAATTAAAATTTGCGACAGTAAAAAATTATTTTTTGAAAACCTTACTGTAGAAAAGGCAATTCCTGCCGCAATTAAAATTTGCGACAGTAAAAAATTAATTTGTGAAAAATTTACTATAGGAAAGGCAATCCCTGGCGCAATTAGGGTTTGCGACAGTATAAAATTATTTTTTGAAAAATTTACTATAGAAAAGGCAATCCCTGGCGTATTTAAAATTTGCGACATTAAAAAATTAATTTGTGAAAAATTTACTATAGAAAAGGCAATCCCTGGCGCAATTAAAATTTGCGACAATAAAAAATTAATTTTTGAAAAATTGACTATAGAAAAGGCAATCCCTGGCATAATTAAAATTTGCGACAGTAAAAAATTACTTTTTGAAAAATTTACTGTAGATAAGGCAATCCCTGGCGCAATTAAAATTAGCGACAGTAAAAAATTATTTTTTGAAAAATTTACTGTAGAAAAGGCAGTCCCTGGCGTAATTAAAATTTGCGACAGTAAAAAATTATTTTTTGAAAAATTTACTGTAAGAAAGGCAATTCCTGGCGTATTTCAAATTGGACACAGTAAAAAATTAATTTGTGAAAAATTTACTATAAAAAAGGCAATCCCTGGCGTAGTTAAAATTTGCGAGAGTAAAAAATGATTTTTTGAATAATTTACTATAGAAAAGGCAATCCCTGGCGCAATTAAAATTTGCGACAGTAAAAAATTATTTTTTGAAAAATTTAGTATAGAAAAGGCAATCCCTGGCGCATTTAAAATTTGCGACAGTAAAAAATTAATTTGTGAAAAATTTACTATAGAAAAAGCAATCCCTGGCGCAATTAATATTTGCGACAGTATAAAATTAAATTTTGAAAAATTTACTATAGAAAAGGCAATCCCTGGCGCAATTAAAATTTGCGACAGTAAAAAATTATTTTTTGAAAAATTTACTATAGAAAACGCAATCCCTGGCGCAATTAAAATTTGCGACAGTAGAAAATTATTTTTTGAACAATTTACTATAGAAAAGGCAATCCCTGGCGTATTTAAAATTTGCGACAGTAAAAAATTAATTTGTGAAAAATTTACTATAGAAAAGGCAATCCCTGGCGCAATTAATATTTGCGAGAGTATAAAATTAAATTTTGAAAAATTTACTATAGAAAAGGCAATCCCTGGCGCAAATAAAATTTGCGACAGTAAAAAATTAATTTGTGCAAAATTTACTATAGAAAAGGCAATCCCTGGCGCAATTAAAATTTGCGACAGTAAAAAATTATTTTTTGAAAAATTTACTGTAGAAAAGGCAATTCCTGGCGTAATTAAAATTTGCGACAGCAAAAAATTATTTTTTGAAAAATTTACTGTAGAAAAGGCATCCCCTGGCGCAATTAAAATTTGCGACAGTAAAAAATTAATTTTTGAAAAATTTACTATAGAAAAGGCAATCCCTGGCGCAACTAAAATTTGCGACAGCATAAAATTATTTTTTGAAAAATTTAGTATAGAAAAGGCAATCCCTGGCGTATTTAAAATTTGCGACAGTAAAAAATTAATTTGTGAAAAATTTACTATATAAAAGGCAATCCCTGGCACAATTAAAATTTGCGACAGTAAAAAATTAATTTTTGAAAAATTTACTATAGAAAAGGCAATCCCTGGCGCAATTAAAATTTGCGACAGTAAAAAATTATTTTTTGAAAAATTTACTGTAGAAAAGGCAATCCCTGGCGCAATTAAAATTTGCGACAGTAAAAAATTTTTTTTTGAAAAATTTACTGTAGAAAAGGCAATCCCTGGCGTAATTAAAATTTGCGACAGTAAAAAATTATTTTTTGAAAAATTTACTGTAGAAAAGGCAATCCCTGGCGTATTTAAAATTTGCGACAGTAAAAAATTAATTTGTGAAAAATTTACTATAGAAAAGGCAATCCCTGGCGTAATTAAAATTTGCGACAGTAAAAAATTATTTTTTGAATAATTTACTATAGAAAAGGCAATCCCTGGCGGAATTAAAATTTGCGACAGTAAAAAATTATTTTTTGAAAAATTTACTGTAGAAAAGGCAATCCCTGGCGTAATTAAAATTTGCGACAGTAAAAAATTATTTTTTGAAAAATTTACTGTAGAAATGGCAATCCCTGGCGCAATTAAAATTTGCGACAGTAAAAAATTAATTTGTGAAAAATTTACTATAGAAAAGGCAATCCCTGGCGCAATTAAAATTTGCGACAGTATAAAATTAAATTTTGAAATATTTACTATAGAAAAGGCAATACCTGGCGTAATTAAAATTTGCGACAGTATAAAATTAATTTGTGAAAAATTTACTATAGAAAAGGAATCCCTGGCGCAATTAAAATTTGCGACAGTAAAAAATTATTTTTTGAAAAATTTACTATAGAAAAGGCAATCCTTGGCGCAATTAAAATTTGCGACAGTATAAAATTAAATTTTGAAAAATTTACTATAGAAAAGGCAATCCCTGGCGCAATTAAAATTTGCGACAGTATAAAATTAAGTTTTGAAAAATTTACTATAGAAAAAGCAATCCCTGGCGCAATTAAAATTTGCGACAGTAAAAAATTAATTTGTGAAAAATTTACTATAGAAAAGCAATCCCTGGCGCAATTAAAATTTGCGACAGTAAAAAATTATTTTTTGAAAAATTTACTGTAGAAAAGGCAATGCCTGGCGTAATTAAAATTTGCGACAGTAAAAAATTATTTTTTGAAAAATTTACTGTAGAAAAGGCATCCCCTGGCGCAATTAAAATTTGCGACAGTAAAAAATTAATTTTTGAAAAATTTACTATAGAAATGGCAATCCCTGGCGCAATTAAAATTTGCGACAGTATATAATTAATTTGTGAAAAATTTACTATAGAAAAGGCAATCCCTGGCACAATTAAAATCTGCGACAGTAAAAAATTAATTTTTGAAAAATTTACTATAGAAAAGGCAATCCCTGGCGCAATTAAAATTTGCGAAAGAAAAAAATTATTTTTTGAAAATTTTACTATAGAAAAGGCAATCCTTGGCGCAATTAAAATTTGCGACAGTATAAAATTAAATTTTGAAAAATTTACTATAGAAAAGGCAATCCCTGGCGCAATTAAAATTTTGCGACAGTATAAAATTATTTTTTGAAAAATTTACTATAGAATAGGCAATCCATTGCGCAATTAAAATTTGTGACAGTAAAAAATTATTTTTTGAAAATTTTACTGTAGAAAAGGCAATCCCTGGCGCAATTAAAATTTGCGACAGTATAAAATTAAATTTTGAAAAATTTACTATAGAAAAGGCAATCCCTGGCGTAATTAAAATTTGCGACAGTATAAAATTAATTTGTGAAAAATTTACTATAGAAAAGGAATCCCTGGCGCAATTAAAATTTGCGACAGTAAAAAAGTATTTTTTGAAAAATTTACTATAGAAAAGGCAATCCCTGGCGCAATTAAAATTTGCGACAGTATAAAATTAAATTTTGAAAAATTTACTATAGAAAAGGCAAACCCTGGCGCAATTAAAATTTGCGACAGTAAAAAATTAATTTTTGAAAAATTTACTATAGAAAAAGCAACCCCTGGCGCAATTAAAATTTGCGACAGTAAAAAATTATTTTTTGAAAAATTTACTGTAGAATAGGCAATCCTTGGCCCTATTAAAATTTACGACAGTATAAAATTAAATTTTGAAAAATTTACTATAGAAAAGGCAATCCCTGGCGCAATTAAAATTTGCGACAGTATAAAATTAAATTTTGAAAAATTTACTATAGAAAACGCAATCCCTGGCGTAATTAAAATTTGCGACAGTATAAAATTAATTTGTGAAAAATTTACTATAGAAAAGGAATTCCTGGCGCAATTAAAATTTGCGACAGTAAAAAAGTATTTTTTGAAAAATTTACTATTGAAAAGGCAATCCCTGGCGCAATTAAAATTTGCGACAGTATAAAATTAAATTTTGAAAAATTTACTATAGAAAAGGCAATTCCTGGCGTAATTAAAATTTGCGACAGCATAAAATTAATTTGTGAAAAATTTAATATAGAAAAGGAATCCCTGGCGCAATTAAAATTTGCGACAGTAAAAAATTATTTTTTGAAAAATTTACTATAGAAAAGGCAATACCTGGCGCAATTAAAATTTGCGACAGTATAAAATTAAATTTTGAAAAATTTACTATAGAAAAGGCAATCCCTGGCGCAATTAAAATTTGCGACAGTAAAAAATTATTTTTTGACAAATTTACTGTAGAAAAGGCAATCCCTGGCGTAATTAAAATTTTCGACAGTAAAAAATTATTTTTTGAAAAATTTACTGTAGAAATGGCAATCCCTGGCGCAATTAAAATTTGCGACAGTAAAAAATTAATTTGTGAAAAATTTACTATAGAAAAGGCAATCCCTGGCGCAATTAAAATTTGCGACAGTATAAAATTATTTTTTGAAAAATTTACTATAGAAGAGGCAATCCCTGGCGTATTTAAAATTTGCGACAGTAAAAAATTAATTTGTGAAAAATTTACTATAGAAAAGGCAATCCCTGGCGTAATTAAAATTTGCGACAGTAAAAAATTATTTTTTGAATAATATACTATAGAAAAGGCAATCTCTGGCGAAATTAAAATTTGCGACAGTAAAAAATTTACTATAGAAAATGCAATCCATGGCGTATTTAAAATTTGCGACAGTAAAAAATTAATTTGTGAAAAATTTACTATAGAAAAGGCAATCCCTGGCGCAATTAAAATTTGCGACAGTACAAAATTATTTTTTGAAAAATTTACTATAGAAAAGGCAATCCCTGGAGCAATTAAAATTTGCGACAGTAAAAAATTATTTTTTGAAAAAATTACTGTAGAAAAGGCAATCCCTGGCGCAATTAAAATTTGCGACAGTATAAAATTATTTTTTGAAAAATTTACTATAGAAAAGGCAATCCCTGGCGCAATTAGAATTTGCGACAGTAGACAATTATTTTTTGAAAAATTTACTATAGAAAAGGCAATCCCTGGCGCAATTAAAATTTGCGACAGTAAAAAATTATTTTTTGAATAATTTACTATAGAAAAGGCAATCCCTGGCGTAATTAAAATTTGCGACAGTAAAAAATTAATTTTTGAAAAATTTACTATAGAAAAGGCAATCCCTGGCGTATTTAAAATTTGCGACAGTAAAAAATTAATTTGTGAAAAATTTATTTAGAAATGCAATCCCTGGCGCAATTAAAATTTGCGACAGTAAAAAATTATTTTTTGAAAAATTTACTGTAGAAAAGGCAATTCCTGGCGTAATTAAAAATTTGCCACAGTAAAAAATTATTTTTTGAAAAATTTACTGTAGAAAAGGCATCCCCTGACGCAATTAAAATTTGCGACAGTAAAAAATTAATTTTTGAAAAATTTACAATAGAAAAGGCAATCCCTGGCGCAATTAAAATTTGCGACAGTAAAAAATTATTTTTTGAAAAATTTACTATAGAAAAGGCAATCCCTGGAGTAATTAAAATTTGCGACAGTATAAAATTAAATTTTGAAAAATTTACTATAGAAAAGGCAATCCCTGGTGCAATTAAAACTTGCGACAGTAAAAAATTATTTTTTGAAAAATTTACTATAGAAAAGGCAATCCCTGGCGCAATTAAAATTTGCGACAGTAAAAAATTAATTTGTGAAAAATTTACTATAGAAAAGGCAATCCCTTGCACAATTAAAATTTGCGACAGCACAAAATTAGTTTTTGAAAAATTTACTGTAGAAAAGGCAATCCTGGCGTAATTAAAATTTGCGACAGTAAAAAATTATTTTTTGAAAAACTTACTGTAGAAAAGGCAATCCCTGCCGCAATTAAAGTTTGCGACAGTAAAAAATTAATTTGTGAAAAATTTACTATAGAAAAGGCAATCCCTGGCGCAGTTAGAATTTGCGACAGTATAAAATTATTTTTTGAAAAATTTACTATAGAAAAGGCAATCCCTGGCGTATTTAAAATTTGCGACATTAAAAAATTAATTTGTGAAAAATTTACTATAGAAAGGGCAATCACTGGCGCAATTAAAATTTGCGACAATAAAAAATTAATTTTTGAAAAATTGACTATAGAAAAGGCAATCCCTGGCATAATTAAAATTTGCGACAGTAAAAAATTATTTTTTGAAAAATTTACTGTAGATAAGGCAATCCCTGGCGTAATTAAAATTTGCGACAGTAAAAAAATTATTTTTTGAAAAATTTACTGTAAGAAAGGCAATTCCTGGCGTATTTCAAATTGGAGACAGTAAAAAATTAATTTGTGAAAAATTTACTATAGAAAAGGCAATCCCTGGCGTAGTTAAAATTTGCGAGAGTAAAAAATTATTTTTTGAATAATTTACTATAGAAAAGGCAATCCCTGGCGCAATTAAAATTTGCGACAGTAAAAAATTATTTTTTGAAAAATTTAGTATAGAAAAGGCAATCCCTGGCGCATTTAAAATTTGCGACAGTAAAAAATTAATTTGTGAAAAATTTACTATAGAAAAGGCAATCCCTGGCGCAATTACTATTTGCGACAGTATAAAATTAAATTTTGAAAAATTTACTATAGAAAAGGCAATCCCTGGCGCAATTAAAATTTGCGACAGTAAAAAATTATTTTTTGAAAAATTTACTATAGAAAACGCAATCCCTGGCGCAATTAAAATTTGCGACAGTAGAAAATTATTTTTTGAACAATTTACTATAGAAAAGGCAATCCCTGGCGTATTTAAAATTTGCGACAGTAAAAAATTAATTTGTGAAATATTTACTATAGAAAAGGCAATCCCTGGCGCAATTAATATTTGCGACAATATAAAATTATTTTTTGAATAATTTACTATAGAAAAGGCAATCCCTGGCGGAATTAAAATTTGCGACAGTAAAAAATTATTTTTTGAAAAATTTACTGTAGAAAAGGCAATCCCTGGCGTAATTAAAATTTGCGACAGTAAAAAATTATTTTTTGAAAAATTTACTGTAGAAATGGCAATCCCTGGCGCAATTAAAATTTGCGACAGTAAAAAATTAATTTGTGAAAAATTTACTATATAAAAGGCAATCCCTGGCACAATTAAAATTTGCGACAGTAAAAAATAAATTTTTGAAAAATTTACTATAGAAAAGGCAATCCCTGGCGCAATTAAAATTTGCGACAGTAAAAAATTATTTTTTGAAAAATTTACTGTAGAAAAGGCAATCCCTGGCGCAATTAAAATTTGCGACAGTAAAAAATTTTTTTTTGAGAAATTTACTGTAGAAAAGGCAATCCCTGGCGTAATTAAAATTTGCGACAGTAAAAAATAATTTTTTGAAAAATTTACTGTAGAAAAGGCAATCCCTGGCGTATTTAAAATTTGCGACAGTAAAAAATTAATTTGTGAAAAATTTACTATAGAAAAGGCAATCCCTGGCGTAATTAAAATTTGCGACAGTAAAGAATTATTTTTTGAATAATTTACTATAGAAAAGGCAATCCCTGGCGGAATTAAAATTTGCGACAGTAAAAAATTATTTTTTGAAAAATTTACTGTAGAAAAGGCAATCCCTAGCGTAATTAAAATTTGCGACAGTAAAAAATTATTTTTTGAAAAATTTACTGTAGAAATGGCAATCCCTGGCGCAATTAAAATTTGCGACAGTAAAAAATTAATTTGTGAAAAATTTACTATAGAAAAGGCAATCCCTGGCGCAATTAAAATTTGCGACAGTATAAAATTAAATTTTGAAATATTTACTATAGAAAAGGCAATACCTGGCGTAATTAAAATTTGCGACAGTATAAAATTAATTTGTGAAAAATTTACTATAGAAAAGGAATCCCTGGCGCAATTAAAATTTGCGACAGTAAAAAATTATTTTTTGAAAAATTTACTATAGAAAAGGCAATCCTTGGCGCAATTAAAATTTGCGACAGTATAAAATTAAATTTTGAAAAATTTACTATAGAAAAGGCAATCCCTGGCGCAATTAAAATTTGCGACAGTATAAAATTAAATTTTGAAAAATTTACTATATAAAAGGCAATCCCTGGCGCAATTAAAATTTGCGACAGTAAAAAATTAATTTGTGAAAAATTTACTATAGAAAAGGCAATCCCTGGCGCAATTAAAATTTGCGACAGTAAAAAATTATTTTTTGAAAAATTTACTGTAGAAAAGGCAATCCCTGGCGTAATTAAAATTTGCGACAGTAAAAAATTATTTTTTGAAAAATTTACTGTAGAAAAGGCATCCCCTGGCGCAATTAAAATTTGCGACAGTAAAAAATTAATTTTTGAAAAATTACTATAGAAAAGGCAATCCCTGGCGCAATTAAAATTTGCGACAGTATTTAATAAATTTGTGAAAAATTTACTATAGAAAAGGCAATCCCTGGCACAATTAAAATCTGCGACAGTAAAAAATTAATTTTTGAAAAACTTACTATAGAAAAGGCAATCCCTGGCGCAATTAAAATTTGCGACAGTAAAAAATTATTTTTTGAAAATTTTACTATAGAAAAGGCAATCCTTGGCGCAATTAAAATTTGCGACAGTATAAAATTAAATTTTGAAAAATTTACTATAGAAAAGGCAATCCCTGGCGTAATTAAAATTTGCGACAGTATAAAATTAATTTGTGAAAAATTTACTATAGAAAAGGAATCCCTGGCGCAATTAAAATTTGCGACAGTAAAAAAGTATTTTTTGAAAAATTTACTATAGAAAAGGCAATCCCTGGCGCAATTAAAATTTGCGACAGTATAAAATTAAATTTTGACAAATTTACTATAGAAAAGGCAAACCTTGGCGCAATTAAAATTTGCGACAGTAAAAAATTAATTTTTGAAAAATTTACTATAGAAAAGGCAATCCCTGGCGCAATTAAAATTTGCGACAGTAAAAAATTATTTTTTGAAAAATTTACTGTAGAATAGGCAATCCTTGGCCCAATTAAAATTTACGACAGTATAAAATTAAATTTTGAAAATTTACTATAGAAAAGGCAATCCCTGGCGCAATTAAAATTTGCGACACTATAAAATTAAATTTTGAAAAATTTACTATAGAAAACGCAATCCCTGGCGTAATTTAAATTTGCGACAGTATAAAATTAATATGTGAAAAATTTACTATAGAAAAGGAATCCCTGGCGCAATTAAAATTTGCGACATTAAAAAAGTATTTTTTGAAAAATTTACTATTGAAAAGGCAATCCCTGGCGCAATTAAAATTTGCGACAGTAAAAAATTATTTTTTGAAAATTTTACTGTAGAAAAGGCAAACCCTGGTGCAATTAAAATTTGCGACAGTAAAAAATTATTTTTTGAAAAATTTACTGTAGAAAAGGCAATCCTTGGCCCAATTAAAATTTGCGACAGTATAAAATTAAATTTTGAAAAATTTACTATAGAAAAGGCAATCCCTGGCGCAATTAAAATTTGCGACAGTATAAAATTAAATTTTGAAAAATTTACTATAGAAAAGGCAATCCCTGGCGTAATTAAAATTTGCGACAGTATAAAATTAATTTGTGAAAAATTTACTATAGAAAAGGAATCCCTGGCGCAATTAAAATTTGCGACAGTATAAAATTAATTTGTGAAAAATTTACTATAGAAAAGGAATCCCTGGCGCAATTAAAATTTGCGACAGTAAAAAAGTATTTTTTGAAAAATTTACTATAGAAAAGGCAATCCCTGGCGCAATTAAAATTTGCGACAGTAAAAAATTATTTTTTGAAAAATTTACTGTAGAATAGGCAATCCTTGGCCCAATTAAAATTTACGACAGTATAAAATTAAATTTTGAAAAATTTACTATAGAAAAGGCAATCCCTGGCGCAATTAAAATTTGCGACAGTATAAAATTAAATTTTGAAAAATTTACTATAGAAAAGGAATCCCTGGCGCAATTAAAATTTGCGACAGTAAAAAATTATTTTTTGAAAAATTTACTATAGAAAAGGCAATCCCTGGCGCAATTAAAATTTGCGACAGTATAAAATTAAATTTTGAAATATTTACTATAGAAAAGGCAATACCTGGCGTAATTAAAATTTGCGACAGTATAAAATTAATTTGTGAAAAATTTACTATAGAAAAGGAATCCCTGGCGCAATTAAAATTTGCGACAGTAAAAAATTATTTTTTGAAAAATTTACTATAGAAAAGGCAATCCTTGGCGCAATTAAAATTTGCGACAGTATAAAATTAAATTTTGAAAAATTTACTATAGAAAAGGCAATCCCTGGCGCAATTAAAATTTGCGACAGTATAAAATTAAATTTTGAAAAATTTACTATATAAAAGGCAATCCCTGGCGCAATTAAAATTTGCGACAGTAAAAAATTAATTTGTGAAAATTTACTATAGAAAAGGCAATCCCTGGCGCAATTAAAATTTGCGACAGTAAAAAATTATTTTTTGAAAAATTTACTGTAGAAAAGGCAATCCCTGGCGTAATTAAAATTTGCGACAGTAAAAAATTATTTTTTGAAAAATTTACTGTAGAAAAGGCATCCCCTGGCGCAATTAAAATTTGCGACAGTAAAAAATTAATTTTTGAAAAATTACTATAGAAAAGGCAATCCCTGGCGCAATTAAAATTTGCGACAGTATTTAATAAATTTGTGAAAAATTTACTATAGAAAAGGCAATCCCTGGCACAATTAAAATCTGCGACAGTAAAAAATTAATTTTTGAAAAACTTACTATAGAAAAGGCAATCCCTGGCGCAATTAAAATTTGCGACAGTAAAAAATTATTTTTTGAAAATTTTACTATAGAAAAGGCAATCCTTGGCGCAATTAAAATTTGCGACAGTATAAAATTAAATTTTGAAAAATTTACTATAGAAAAGGCAATCCCTGGCGTAATTAAAATTTGCGACAGTATAAAATTAATTTGTGAAAAATTTACTATAGAAAAGGAATCCCTGGCGCAATTAAAATTTGCGACAGTAAAAAAGTATTTTTTGAAAAATTTACTATAGAAAAGGCAATCCCTGGCGCAATTAAAATTTGCGACAGTATAAAATTAAATTTTGACAAATTTACTATAGAAAAGGCAAACCTTGGCGCAATTAAAATTTGCGACAGTAAAAAATTAATTTTTGAAAAATTTACTATAGAAAAGGCAATCCCTGGCGCAATTAAAATTTGCGACAGTAAAAAATTATTTTTTGAAAAATTTACTGTAGAATAGGCAATCCTTGGCCCAATTAAAATTTACGACAGTATAAAATTAAA
>CAWVNZ010001810.1:0-54276 GCA_963930735.1 Dioctria linearis | reverse complement strand
AAATTAAATTTTGAAAAATTTACTATAGAAAAGGCAATCCCTGGCGTAATTAGAATTTGCGACAGTAAAAAATTATTTTTTGCAAAATTTACTATAGAAAAGGCAATCCCTGGCGTAATTAAAATTTGCGACAGTATAAAATTAAATTTTGAAAAATTTACTATAGAAAAGGCAATCCCTGGCGTAATTAGAATTTGCGACAGTAAAAAATTATTTTTTGCAAAATTTACTATAGAAAACGCAATCCCTGGCGTATTTAAAATTTGCGACAGTATATTATTAAATTTTGAAAAATTTAATATAGAAAAGGCAATCCCTGGCGCAATTAAAATTTGCGACAGTAAAAAATTAATTTTTGAAAGATTTACTATAGAAAAGGCAATCCTTGGCGCAATTAAAATTTGCGACAGAAAAAAATTATTTTTTAAATAATTTACTATAGAAAAGGCAATCCCTGGCGTATTTAAAATTTGCTACAGTATAAAATTAAATTTTGAAAAATTTACTATAGGAAAGGCAATCCCTGGCGCAATTAAAATTTGCGACAGTAAAAAATTAATTTTTGAAAGATTTACTATAGAAAAGGCAATCCCTGGCGCAATTTAAATTTGCGACTGTAAAAAATTATTTTTTAAATAATTTACTATAGAAAAGGCAATCCCTGGCGTATTTAAAATTTGCGACAGTATAAAATTAAATTTTGAAAAATTTATATAGAAAAGGCAATCACTGGCGCAATTAAAATTTGCGACAGTAAAAAATTAATTTTTGAAAGATTTACTATAGAAAAGGCAATCCCTGGCGCAATTAAAATTTGCGACAGTAAAAAATTTTTTTTTGAAAAATTTACTATAGAAAAGGCAATCCCTGCGTATTTAAAATTTGCGACAGTATAAAATTAAATTTTGAAAAATTTACCATATAAAAGGCAATCCCTGGCGTAATTAAAATTTGCGACAGTATAAAATTATATTTTGAAAAATTAACTATAGAAAAGGCAATCCCTGGCGTAATTAAAATTTGCGACAGTAAAAAATTAAATATTGAAAAATTTACTATAGAAAAGGCAATCGCTGGCGCAATTAAAATTTGCGAGAGTAAACAATTAATTTTTGAAAAATTTACTATAGAAAAGGCAATCCCTGGCGCAATTAAAATTTGCGACAGTAAAAAATTATTTTTTGAATAATTTACTATAGAAAAGGCAATTCCTGGCGTATTTAAAATTTGCGACAGTATAAAATTAAATTTTGAAAAATTTACTATAGAAAAGGCAATCCCTGGTGTAATTAAAATTTGCGACAGTATTAAATTAAATTTTGAAAAATTTATTATAGAAAAGGCAATCCAGGCGTATTTAAAATTTGCGACAGTAAAAAATTATTTTTTGAAAAATTTACTGTAGAAAAGGCAATCCCTGGCGCAATTAAAATTTGCGACAGTAAAAAATTAATTTTTGAAAAATTTACTATAGAAAAGGCAATCCCTGGCGTATTTAAAATTTGCGACAGTATAAAATTAAATTTTGAAAAATTTACTATAGAAAAGGCAATCCCTGGCGTAATTAAAATTTGCGACAGTATAAATTAAATTTTGAAAAATTAACTATAGAAAAGGCAATCCCTGGCGTAATTAAAATTTGCGACAGTTAAAATTATTTTTTGCAAAATTTACTATAGAAAAGGCAATCCTGGCGTATTTAAAATTTGCGACAGTTTAAAATTAAATATTGAAAAATTTACTATAGAAAAGGCAATCCCTGGCGAAATTAAAATTTGCGACAGTAAACAATAAATTTTTGAAAAATTTACTGTAGAAAAGGCAATCCCTGGCGCAATTAAAATTTGCGAAAGTAAAAAATTATTTTTTGAATAATTTACTATAGAAAAGGCAATTCCTGGCGAATTTAAAATTTACGACAGTATAAAATTAAATTTTGAAAAATTTACTATAGAAAAGGCAATCCCTGGCGTAATTAAAATTTGCGACAGTATAAAACTAAATTTTGAAAAATTTACTATAGAAAAGGCAATCCCTGGCGTAGTTAAAATTTGCGACAGTATAAAATTAATTTTTGAAAAATTTACTATAGAAAAGGCAATCCCTGGCGCAATTAAAATTTGCGACAGTAAAACATTATTTTTTAAAAAATTTACTATAGAAAAGGCAATCCCTGGCGTAATTAAAATTTGCGACAGTAAAAAATTATTTTTTGAAAAATTTAGTGTAGAAAAGGCAATCCCTGGCGCAATTAAAATTTGCGACAGTAAAAAATTAATTTTTGAAAAATTTACCATAGAAAAGGCAATCCCTGGCGTAATTAAAATTTGCGACAGTAAAAAATTATTTTATTGCAAAATTTACTATAGAAAAGGCAATCCCTGGTGCAATTAAAATTTGCGACAGTAAAAAATTATTTTTTGAAAAATTTACTATAGAAAAGGCAATCCCTGGCGTAATTAAAATTTGCGACAGTATAAAATTAAATTTTGAAAAATTTACTATAGAAATGGCAATCCCTGGCGTAATTAAAATTTGCGACAGTAAAAAATTATTTTTTGCAAAATTTACTATAGAAAAGGCAATCCCTGCGTATTTAAAATTTGCGACAGTATAAAATTAAATTTTGAAAAATTTAAAATAGAAAAGGTAATCCCTGGCGCAATTAAAATTTGCGACAGTAAAAAATTAATTTTTGAAAGATTTACTATAGAAAAGGCAATCCCTGGCGCAATTAAAATTTGCGACAGTAAAAAATTATTTTTTAAATAATTTACTATAGAAAAGGCAATTCCTGGCGTATTTAAAATTTGCGACAGTATAAAATTAAATTTTGAAAAATTTAATATAGAAAAGTCAATCATTGGCGCAATTAAAATTTGCGACAGTAAAAAATTAATTTTTGAAAGATTTACTATAGAAAAGGCAATCCCTGGCGCAATTAAAATTTGCGACAGTAAAAAATTATTTTTTAAATAATTTACTATAGAAAAGGCAATCCCTGGCGTATTTAAAATTTGCGACAGAAAAAAATTATTTTTGGAAAATTTACTATAGAAAAGGCAATCCCTGGCGTATTTAAAATTTGCGACAGTATAAAATTAAATTTTGAAAAATTTACTATAGAAAAGGCAATCCCTGACGTAATTAAAATTTGCGACAGTATAAAATTAAATTTTGAAAAATTTACTATAGAAAAGGCAATTCCTGGCGTAATTAAAATTAGCGACAGTAAAAAATTATTTTTTGCAAAATTTACTATAGAAAAGGCAATCCCTGGCGTATTTAAAATTTGCGACAGTATAAAATTAAATTTTGAATAAATTACTATAGAGAAGGCAATCCCTGGCGCAATTAAAATTTGCGACAGTAAAAAATTAATTTTTGAAAAATTTACTATAGAAAAGGCAATCCCTGGCGCAATTAAAATTTGCGACAGTAAAAAATTATTTTTTGAATAATTTACTATAGAAAAGGCAATCCCTGGCGTATTTAAAATTTGCGACAGTAAAAAATTATTTTTTGCAAAATTTACTATAGAAAAGGCAATCCGTGGCGTATTTTAAATTTGCGATAGTAAAAAATTATTTTTTGAAAAATTTACTGTAGAAAAGGCAATCCCTGGTGTAATTAAAATTTGCGACAGTAAAAAATTAGTTTTTGAAAAAGTTACTATAGAAAAGGCAATCCCTGGCGTATTTAAAATTTGCGACAGTAAAAAATTAATTTGTGAAAAATTTACTATAGAAAAGGCAATACCTGGCGCAATTAAAATTTGCGAAAGTAAAAAATTATTTTTTGAAAAATTTACTATAGAAAAGCAATCCCTGGCGCAATTAAAATGTGCGACTGTAAAAATTATTTTTTGAAAAATTTACTATTTTAATTTACTATAGAAAAGGCAATCCCTGGCGTAATTAAAATTTGCGACAGTTAAAATTATTTTTTGCAAAATTTACTATAGAAAAGGCAATCCCTGGCGTATTTAAAATTTGCGACAGTATAAAATTAAATATTGAAAAATTTACTATAGAAAAGGCAATCCCTGGCGCAATTAAAATTTGCGACAGTAAACAATAAATTTTTGAAAAATTTACTATAGAAAAGGCAATCCCTGGCGCAATTAAAATTTGCGAAAGTAAAAATTATTTTTTGAATAATTTACTATAGAAAAGGCAAATCCTGGCGTATTTAAAATTTGCGACAGTATAAAATTAAATTTGAAAAATTTACTATAGAAAAGGCAATCCCTGTCGTAATTAAAATTTGCGACAGTATAAAATTAAATTTTGAAAAATTTACTATAGAAAAGGCAATCCCTGGCGTAGTTAAAATTTGCGACAGTATAAAATTAATTTTTGAAAAATTTACTATAGAAAAGGCAATCCCTGGCGCAATTAAAATTTGCGACAGTAAAACATTATTTTTTAAAAAATTTACTATAGAAAAGGCAATCCCTGGCGTAATTAAAATTTGCGACAGTAAAAAATTATTTTTTGAAAAATTTAGTGTAGAAAAGCCAATCCCTGGCGCAATTAAAATTTGCGACAGTAAAAAATTAATTTTTGAAAAATTTACCATAGAAAAGGCAATCCCTGGCGTAATTAAAATTTGCGACAGTAAAAAATTATTTTTTTGCAAAATTTACTACAGAAAAGGCAATCCCTGGCGCAAGAAAAATTTGCGACAGTAAAAAATTATTTTTTGAAAAATTTACTATAGAAAAGGCAATCCCTGGCGTAATTAAAATTTGCGACAGTATAAAATTAAATTTTGAAAAATTTACTATAGAAATGGCAATCCCTGGCGTAATTAAAATTTGCGACAGTAAAAAATTATTTTTTGCAAAATTTACTATAGAAAAGGCAATCCTGGCGTATTTAAAATTTGCGACAGTATAAAATTAAATTTTGAAAAATTTAAAATAGGAAAGGCAATCCCTGGCGCAATTAAAATTTGCGACATTAAAAAATTAATTTTTGAAAGATTTACTATAGAAAAGGCAATCCCTGGCGCAATTAAAACTTGCGACAGTAAAAAATTATTTTTTAAATAATTTACTATAGAAAAGGCCATTCTGGCGTATTTAAAATTTGCGACAGTATAAAATTAAATTTTGAAAAATTTAATATAGAAAAGTCAATCATTGGCGCAATTAAAATTTGCGACAGTAAAATTTTAATTTTTGAAAGATTTACTATAGAAAAGGCAATCCCTGGCGCAATTAAAATTTGCGACAGTAAAAAATTATTTTTTGCAAAATTTACTATAGAAAAGGCAATCCCTGGCGTATTTAAAATTTGCGACAGTATAAAATTAAATTTTGAAAAATTTAAAATAGGAAAGGCAATCCCTGGCGCAATTAAAATTTGCGACATTAAAAAATTAATTTTTGAAAGATTTACTATAGAAAAGGCAATCCCTGGCGCAATTAAAACTTGCGAGAGTAAAAAATTATTTTTTGAATAATTTACTATAGAAAAGGCAATCCCTGGGGTATTTAAAATTTGCGACAGTAAAAAATTATTTTTTGCAAAATTTACTATAGAAAAGGCAATCCCTGGCGTATTTAAAATTTGCGATAGTAAAAAATTATTTTTTGAAAAATTTACTGTAGAAAAGGCAATCCTGGTGTAATTAAAATTTGCGACAGTAAAAAATTCGTTTTTGAAAAATTTACTATAGAAAAGGCAATCCCTGGCGTATTTAAAATTTGCGACAGTAAAAAATTAATTTGTGAAAAATTTACTATAGAAAAGGCAATACCTGGCGCAATTAAAATTTGCGACAGTAAAAAATTATTTTTGAAAAATTTACTATAGAAAAGAAATCCCTGGCGCAATTAAAATTTGCGACTGTAAAAAATTATTTTTTGAAAAATTTACTATAGAAAAGGCAATCCCTGGCGCAATTAAAATTTGCGACAGTAAAAAATTAATTTGTGAAAAATTTACTATAAAAAGGCAATCCCTGCGTATTTAAAATTTGCGACAGTAAAAAATAATTTTTTGAATAATTTACTATAGAAAAGGCAATCCCTGGCGTATTTAAAATTTGCGACAGTATAAAATTAAATTTTGAAAAATTTAATATAGAAAAGTCAATCACTGGCGCAATTAAAATTTGCGACAGTAAAAAATTAATTTTTGAAAGATTTACTATAGAAAAGGCAATCCCTGGCGCAATTAAAATTTGCGACAGTAAAAAATAATTTTTTAAATAATTTACTATAGAAAAGGCAATCCCTGGCGTATTTAAAATTTGCGACAGAAAAAAATTATTTTTTGCAAAATTTACTATAGAAAAGGCAATCCCTGGCGTATTTAAAATTTGCGACAGTATAAAATTAAATTTTAAAAAATTTACTATAGAAAAGGCAATCCCTGGCGTAATTAAAATTTGCGACAGTATAAAATTAAATTTTGCAAAAATTACTATATAAAAGGCAATCCCTGGCGCAATTAAAATTTGCAACAGTAAAAAATTATTTTTGAAAAATTTACTATAGAAAAGGCAATCCTTGGCGTAATTAAAATTTGCGACAGTAAAAAATATTTTTTTGAAAAATTTACTGTAGAAAAGGCAATCCCTGGCGCAATTAAAATTTGCGACAGTAAAAAATTAATTTTTGAAAAATTTACTATAGAAAAGGCAATCCCTGTCGTAATTAAAATTTGCGACAGTAAAAAATTATTTTTTGCAAAATTTACTATAGAAAAGGCAATCCCTGGCGTATTTAAAATTTGCGACAGTAAAAAATTATTTTTTGAAAAATTTACTGTAGAAAAGGCAATCCCTGGCGTAATTAAAATTTGCGACAGTAAAAAATTAGTTTTTGAAAAATTTACTATAGAAAAGGCAATCCCTGGCGTATTTAAAATTTGCGACAGTAAAAAATTAATTTGTGAAAAATTTACTATAGAAAAGGCAATACCTGGCGCAATTAAAATTTGCGACAGTAAAAAATTATTTTTTGAAAAATTTACTATAGAAAAGCAATCCCTGGCGCAATCAAAATTTGCGACAGTAAAAAAATTATTTTTTGAAAAATTTACTATAGAAAAGGCAATCCCTGGAGCAATTAAAATTTGCGACAGTAAAAAATTAATTTGTGAAAAATTTACTATATAAAAGGCAATCCCTGGCGTATTTAAAATTTGCGACAGTAAAAAATAATTTTTTGAATAATTTACTATAGAAAAGGCAATCCCTGGCGCAATTAAAATTTGCGACAGTAAAAAATTAATTTTTGAAAAATTTACTATAGAAAAGGCAATCCCTGGCGTATTTAAAATTTGCGACAGTATAAAATTAAATTTTGAAAAATTTACTATAGAAAAGGCAATCCCTGGCGTAATTAAAATTTGCGACAGTATAAAATTAAATTTTGAAAAATTGACTATAGAAAAGGCAATCCCTGGCGTAATTAAAATTTGCGACAGTAAAAATTATTTTCTGCAAAATTTACTATAGAAAAGGCAATCCCTGGCGTATTTAAAATTTGCGACAGTATAAAATTAAATATTGAAAAATTTACTATAGAAAAGGCAATCCCTGGCGCAATTAAAATTTGGGACAGTAAACAATTAATTTTTGAAAAATTTACTATAGAAATGGCAATCCCTGGCGCAATTAAAATTTGCGAAAGTAAAAAATTATTTTTTCAATAATTTACTATAGAAAAGGCAATTCCTGGCGTATTTAAAATTTGCGACAGTATAAAATTAAATTTTGAAAAATTTACTATAGAAAAGGCAATCCCTGGCGTAATTAAAATTTGCGACAGTATAAAATTAAATTTTGAAAAATTTACTATAGAAAAGGCAATCCCTGGCGTATTTATAATTTGCGACAGTAAAAAATTAATTTGTGAAAAATTTAATATAGAAAAGCAATCCCTGGCGCAATTAAAATTTGCGACAGTATAAAATTATTTTTTGAAAAATTTACTATAGAAAAGGCAATCCCTGGCGCAATTAAAATTTGCGACAGTAAAAAATTATTTTTTGAAAAATTTACTATAGAAAAGGCAATCCCTGGCATAATTAAAATTTGCGACAGTAAAAAATTAATATTTGAAAAATTTACTGTAGAAAAGGCAATCCGTGGCGTATTTAAAATTTGCGACAGTAAAAAATTATTTTTTGAAAAATTTGCGGTAGAAAAGGCAATCCCTGGCGTAGTTAAAATTTGCGACAGTATAAAATTAATTTTTGAAAAATTTACTATACAAAAAGGCAATCCCTGGCGCAATTAAAATTTGCGACAGTAAAACATTATTTTTTAAAAAATTTACTATAGAAAAGGCAATCCCCGGCGTAATTAAAATTTGCGACAGTAAAAAATTATTTTTTGAAAAATTTAGTGTAGAAAAGGCAATCCCTGGCGCAATTAAAATTTGCGACAGTAAAAAATTAATTTTTGAAAATTTACCATAAAAAAGGCAATCCATGGCGTAATTAAAATTTGCGACAGTAAAAAATTATTTTTTTGCAAAATTTACTATAGAAAAGGCAATCCCTGGCGCAATTAAAATTTGCGACAGTAAAAAATTATTTTTTGAAAAATTTACTATAGAAAAGGCAATCCCTGGCGTAATTAAAATTTGCGACAGTATAAAATTAAATTTTGAAAAATTTACTATAGAAAAGGCAATCCCTGGCGTAATTAAAATTTGCGACAGTAAAAAATTATTTTTTGCAAAATTTACTATAGAAAAGGCAATCCCTGGCGTATTTAAAATTTTTGACAGTATAAAATTAAATTTTGAAAAATTTAATATAGAAAAGGCAATCCCTGGCTCAATTAAAATTTGCGACAGTAAAAAATTAATTTTTGAAAGATTTACTATAGAAAAGGCAATCCCTGGCGCAATTAAAATTTGCGACAGAAAAAAATTATTTTTTAAATAATTTACTATAGAAAAGGCAATCCCTGGCGTATTTAAAATTTGCGACAGTATAAAATTAAATTTTGAAAAATTTACTATAGGAAAGGCAATCCCTGGCGCAATTAAAATTTGCGACAGTAAAAAATTAATTTTTGAAAGATTTACTATAGAAAAGGCAATCCCTGGCGCAATTAAAATTTGCGACAGTAAAAAATTATTTTTTAAATAATTTACTATAGAAAAGGCAATCCCTGGCGTATTTAAAATTTGCGCCAGTATAAAATTAAATTTTGAAAAATTTAATATAGAAAAGTCAAACATTTGCGCAATTAAAATTTGCGACAGTAAAAAATTAATTTTTGAAAGATTTACTATAGAAAAGGCAATCCCTGGCGCAATTAAAATTTGCGACAGTAAAAAATTATTTTTTAAATAATTTACTATAGAAAAGGCAATCCCTGGCGTATTTAAAATTTGCGACAGAAAAAAATTATTTTTTGCAAAATTTACTATAGAAAAGGCAATCCCTGGCGTATTTAAAATTTGCGACATTATAAAATTAAATTTTGAAAAATTTACTATAGAAAAGGCAATCCCTGACGTAATTAAAATTTGCGTCAGTATAAAATTAAATTTTGAAAAATTTACTATAGAAAAGGCAATTCCTGGCGTAATTAAAATTAGCGACAGTAAAAAATTATTTTTTGCAAAATTTACTATAGAAAAGGCAATCCCTGGCGTATTTAAAATTTGCGACAGTATAAAATTAAATTTTGAATAAATTACTATAGAAAAGGCAATCCCTGGCGCAATTAAAATTTGCGACAGTAAAAAATTAATTTTTGAAAAATTTACTATAGAAAAGGCAATCCCTGGCGCAATTAAAATTTGCGACAGAAAAAAATTATTTTTTGAATAATTTACTATAGAAAAGGCAATCCCTGGCGTATTTAAAATTTGCGACAGTAAAAAATTATTTTTTGCAAAATTTACTATAGAAAGGGCAATCCCTGGCGTATTTAAAATTTGCGATAGTAAAAAATTATTTTTTGAAAAATTTACTGTAGAAAAGGCAATCCCTGGTGTAATTAAAATTTGCGACAGTAAAAAATTAGTTTTTGAAAAATTTACTATGGAAAAGGCAAACCCTGGCGTATTTAAAATTTGCGACAGTAAAAAGTTAATTTGTGAAAAATTTACTATAGAAAAGGCAATACCTGGCGCAATTAAAATTTGCGACAGTAAAAAATTATTTTTTGAAAAATTTACTATAGAAAAGCAATCCCTGGCGCAATTAAAATTTGCGACTGTAAAAAATTATTTTTTGAAAAATTTACTATAGAAAAGGCAATCCCTGGCGCAATTAAAATTTACGACAGTAAAAAATTAATTTGTGAAAAATTTACTATAGAAAAGGCAATCCCTGGCGTATTTAAAATTTGCGACAGTAAAAAATAATTTTTTGAATAATTTCCTATAGAAAAGGCAATCCCTGGCGTATTTAAAATTTGCGACAGTATAAAATTAAATTTTGAAATATTTAATATAGAAAAGTCAATCACTGGCGCAATTAAAATTTGCGACAGTAAAAAATTAATTTTTGAAAGATTTACTATAGAAAAGGCAATCCCTGGCGCAATTAAAATTTGCGACAGTAAAAAATTATTTTTTAAATAATTTACTATAGAGAAGGCAATCCCTGGCGTATTTAAAATTTGCGACAGAAAAAAATTATTTTTTGCAAAATTTACTATAGAAAAGGCAATCCCTGGCGTATTTAAAATTTGCGACAGTATAAAATTAAATTTAAAAAAATTTACTATAGAAAAGGCAATCCCTGGCGTAATTAAAATTTGCGACAGTATAAAATTAAATTTTGCAAAAATTACTATAGAAAAGGCAATCCCTGGCGCAATTAAAATTTGCAACAGTAAAAAATTATTTTTGAAAAATTTACTATAGAAAAGGCAATCCCTGGCGTAATTAAAATTTGCGACAGTAAAAAATATTTTTTTGAAAAATTTACTGTAGAAAAGGCAATCCCTGTCGCAATTAAAATTTGCGACAGTACAAAATTAATTTTTGAAAAATTTACTATAGAAAAGGCAATCCCTGTCGTAATTAAAATTTGCGACAGTAAAAAATTATTTTTTGCAAAATTTACTATAGAAAAGGCAATCCCTGGCGCAATTAAAATTTGCGACAGTAAAAAATTATTTTTTAAATAATTTACTATAGAAAAGGCAATCCCTGGCGTATTTAAAATTTGCGCCAGTATAAAATTAAATTTTGAAAAATTTAATATAGAAAAGTCAAACATTTGCGCAATTAAAATTTGCGACAGTAAAAAATTAATTTTTGAAAGATTTACTATAGAAAAGGCAATCCCTGGCGCAATTAAAATTTGCGACAGTAAAAAATTATTTTTTAAATAATTTACTATAGAAAAGGCAATCCCTGGCGTATTTAAAATTTGCGACAGAAAAAAATTATTTTTTGCAAAATTTACTATAGAAAAGGCAATCCCTGGCGTATTTAAAATTTGCGACAGTATAAAATTAAATTTTGAAAAATTTACTATAGAAAAGGCAATCCCTGACGTAATTAAAATTTGCGACAGTATAAAATTAAATTTTGAAAAATTTACTATAGAAAAGGCAATTCCTGGCGTAATTAAAATTAGCGACAGTAAAAAATTATTTTTTGCAAAATTTACTATAGAAAAGGCAATCCCTGGCGTATTTAAAATTTGCGACAGTATAAAATTAAATTTTGAATAAATTACTATAGAAAAGGCAATCCCTGGCGCAATTAAAATTTGCGACAGTAAAAAATTAATTTTTGAAAAATTTACTATAGAAAAGGCAATCCCTGGCGCAATTAAAATTTGCGACAGAAAAAAATTATTTTTTGAATAATTTACTATAGAAAAGGCAATCCCTGGCGTATTTAAAATTTGCGACAGTAAAAAATTATTTTTTGCAAAATTTACTATAGAAAAGGCAATCCCTGGCGTATTTAAAATTTGCGATAGTAAAAAATTATTTTTTGAAAAATTTACTGTAGAAAAGGCAATCCCTGGTGTAATTAAAATTTGCGACAGTAAAAAATTAGTTTTTGAAAAATTTACTATAGAAAAGGCAAACCCTGGCGTATTTAAAATTTGCGACAGTAAAAAGTTAATTTGTGAAAAATTTACTATAGAAAAGGCAATACCTGGCGCAATTAAAATTTGCGACAGTAAAAAATTATTTTTTGAAAAATTTACTATAGAAAAGCAATCCCTGGCGCAATTAAAATTTGCGACTGTAAAAAATTATTTTTTGAAAAATTTACTATAGAAAAGGCAATCCCTGGCGCAATTAAAATTTACGACAGTAAAAAATTAATTTGTGAAAAATTTACTATAGAAAAGGCAATCCCTGGCGTATTTAAAATTTGCGACAGTAAAAAATAATTTTTTGAATAATTTCCTATAGAAAAGGCAATCCCTGGCGTATTTAAAATTTGCGACAGTATAAAATTAAATTTTGAAATATTTAATATAGAAAAGTCAATCACTGGCGCAATTAAAATTTGCGACAGTAAAAAATTAATTTTTGAAAGATTTACTATAGAAAAGGCAATCCCTGGCGCAATTAAAATTTGCGACAGTAAAAAATTATTTTTTAAATAATTTACTATAGAGAAGGCAATCCCTGGCGTATTTAAAATTTGCGACAGAAAAAAATTATTTTTTGCAAAATTTACTATAGAAAAGGCAATCCCTGGCGTATTTAAAATTTGCGACAGTATAAAATTAAATTTAAAAAAATTTACTATAGAAAAGGCAATCCCTGGCGTAATTAAAATTTGCGACAGTATAAAATTAAATTTTGCAAAAATTACTATAGAAAAGGCAATCCCTGGCGCAATTAAAATTTGCAACAGTAAAAAATTATTTTTGAAAAATTTACTATAGAAAAGGCAATCCCTGGCGTAATTAAAATTTGCGACAGTAAAAAATATTTTTTTGAAAAATTTACTGTAGAAAAGGCAATCCCTGTCGCAATTAAAATTTGCGACAGTACAAAATTAATTTTTGAAAAATTTACTATAGAAAAGGCAATCCCTGTCGTAATTAAAATTTGCGACAGTAAAAAATTATTTTTTGCAAAATTTACTATAGAAAAGGCAATCCCTGGCGTATTTAAAATTTGCGACAGTAAAAAATTATTTTTTGAAAAATTTACTGTAGAAAAGGCAATCCCTGGCGTAATTAAAACTTGCGACAGTGTAAAATTAGTTTTTGAAAAATTTACTATAGAAAAGGCAATCCCTGGCGTATTTAAAATTTGCGACAGTAAAAAATTAATTTGTGAAAAATTTACTATAGAAAAGGCAATCCCTGGCGCAATTAAAATTTGGGACAGTAAACAATTAATTTTTGAAAAATTTACTATAGAAAACGCAATCCCTGGCGCAATTAATATTTGCGAAAGTAAAAAATTATTTTTTGAATAATTTACTATAGAAAAGGCAATTCCTGGCGTAATTAAAATTAGCGACAGTAAAAAATTATTTTTTGCAAAATTTACTATAGAAAAGGCAATCCCTGGCGTATTTAAAATTTGCGACAGTATAAAATTAAATTTTGAATAAATTACTATAGAAAAGGCAATCCCTGGCGCAATTAAAATTTGCGACAGTAAAAAATTAATTTTTGAAAAATTTACTATAGAAAAGGCAATCCCTGGCGCAATTAAAATTTGCGACAGAAAAAAATTATTTTTTGAATAATTTACTATAGAAAAGGCAATCCCTGGCGTATTTAAAATTTGCGACAGTAAAAAATTATTTTTTGCAAAATTTACTATAGAAAAGGCAATCCCTGGCGTATTTAAAATTTGCGATAGTAAAAAATTATTTTTTGAAAAATTTACTGTAGAAAAGGCAATCCCTGGTGTAATTAAAATTTGCGACAGTAAAAAATTAGTTTTTGAAAAATTTACTATAGAAAAGGCAAACCCTGGCGTATTTAAAATTTGCGACAGTAAAAAGTTAATTTGTGAAAAATTTACTATAGAAAAGGCAATACCTGGCGCAATTAAAATTTGCGACAGTAAAAAATTATTTTTTGAAAAATTTACTATAGAAAAGCAATCCCTGGCGCAATTAAAATTTGCGACTGTAAAAAATTATTTTTTGAAAAATTTACTATAGAAAAGGCAATCCCTGGCGCAATTAAAATTTACGACAGTAAAAAATTAATTTGTGAAAAATTTACTATAGAAAAGGCAATCCCTGGCGTATTTAAAATTTGCGACAGTAAAAAATAATTTTTTGAATAATTTCCTATAGAAAAGGCAATCCCTGGCGTATTTAAAATTTGCGACAGTATAAAATTAAATTTTGAAATATTTAATATAGAAAAGTCAATCACTGGCGCAATTAAAATTTGCGACAGTAAAAGATTAATTTTTGAAAGATTTACTATAGAAAAGGCAATCCCTGGCGCAATTAAAATTTGCGACAGTAAAAAATTATTTTTTAAATAATTTACTATAGAGAAGGCAATCCCTGGCGTATTTAAAATTTGCGACAGAAAAAAATTATTTTTTGCAAAATTTACTATAGAAAAGGCAATCCCTGGCGTATTTAAAATTTGCGACAGTATAAAATTAAATTTAAAAAAATTTACTATAGAAAAGGCAATCCCTGGCGTAATTAAAATTTGCGACAGTATAAAATTAAATTTTGCAAAAATTACTATAGAAAAGGCAATCCCTGGCGCAATTAAAATTTGCAACAGTAAAAAATTATTTTTGAAAAATTTACTATAGAAAAGGCAATCCCTGGCGTAATTAAAATTTGCGACAGTAAAAAATATTTTTTTGAAAAATTTACTGTAGAAAAGGCAATCCCTGTCGCAATTAAAATTTGCGACAGTAAAAAATTAATTTTTGAAAAATTTACTATAGAAAAGGCAATCCCTGTCGTAATTAAAATTTGCGACAGTAAAAAATTATTTTTTGCAAAATTTACTATAGAAAAGGCAATCCCTGGCGTATTTAAAATTTGCGACAGTAAAAAATTATTTTTTGAAAAATTTACTGTAGAAAAGGCAATCCCTGGCGTAATTAAAATTTGCGGCAGTAAAAAATTAGTTTTTGAAAAATTTACTATAGAAAAGGCAATCCCTGGCGTATTTAAAATTTGCGACAGTAAAAAATTAATTTGTGAAAAATTTACTATAGAAAAGGCAATCCCTGGCGCAATTAAAATTTGGGACAGTAAACAATTAATTTTTGAAAAATTTACTATAGAAAAGGCAATCCCTGGCGCAATTAATATTTGCGAAAGTAAAAAATTATTTTTTGAATAATTTACTATAGAAAAGGCAATTCCTGGCGTATTTAAAATTTGCGACAGTATAAAATTACATTTTGAAAAATTTACTATAGAAAAGGCAATCCCTGGCGTAATTAAAATTTGCGACAGTATAAAATTAAATTTTGAAAAATTTACTATAGAAAAGGCAATCCCTGGCGTATTTAAAATTTGCGACAGTAAAAAATTAATTTGTGAAAAATTTAATATAGAAAAGCAATCCCTGGCGCAATTAAAATTTGCGAGAGTAAAAAAGTATTTTTTGAAAAATTTACTATAGAAAAGGCAATCCCTGGCGTAATTAAAATTTGCGACAGTAAAAATTTATTTTTTGAAAAATTTACTATAGAAAATGCAATCCCTGGCGTATTTAAAATTTGCGACAGTAAAAAATTAATTTGTGAAAAATTTACTATAGAAAAGGCAATCCCTGGCGCAATTAAAATTTGCGACAGTATAAAATTATTTTTTGAAAAATTTACTATAGAAAAGGCAATCCCTGGCGTAATTAAAATTTGCGACAGTAAAAAAGTATTTTTTGAAAAATTTACTATAGAAAAGGCAATCCCTGGCGTATTCAAAATTTGCGACAGTAAAAAATTAATTTGTGAAAAATTTACTATATAAAAGGCAATCCCTGGCGCAATTAAAATTTGCGACAGTAAAAAATTATTTTTTTGCAAAATTTACTATAGAAAAGGCAATCCCTGGCGCAATTAAAATTTGCGACAGTAAAAAATTATTTTTTGAAAAATTTACTATAGAAAAGGCAATCCCTGGCGTAATTAAAATTTGCGACAGTAAAAAATTAATATTTGAAAAATTTACTGTAGAAAAGGCAATCCCTGGAGTATTTAAAATTTGCGACAGTAAAAAATTATTTTTTGAAAAATTTACTGTAGAAAAGGCAATCCCTAGCGTAGTTAAAATTTGCGACAGTATAAAATTAATTTTTGAAAAATTTACCATAGAAAAGGCAATCCCTGGCGCAATTAAAATTTGCGACAGTAAAACATTATTTTTTAAAAAATTTACTATAGAAAAGGCAATCCCTGGCGTAATTAAAATTTGCGACAGTAAAAAATTATTTTTTGAAAAATTTAGTATAGAAAAGGCAATCCCTGGCGCAATTAAAATTTGCGACAGTAAAAAATTAATTTTTGAAAAATTTACCATAGAAAAGGCAATCCCTGGCGTAATTAAAATTTGCGACAGTAAAAAATTATTTTTTTGCAAAATTTACTATAGAAAAGGCAATCCCTGGCGCAATTAAAATTTGCGACAATAAAAAATTATTTTTTGAAAAATTTACTATAGAAACGGCAATCCCTGGCGTAATTAAAATTTGCGACAGTATAAAATTAAATTTTGAAAAATTTACTATAGAAAAGGCAATCCCTGGCGTAATTAAAATTAGCGACAGTAAAAAATTATTTTTTGCAAAATTTACTATAGAAAAGGCAATCCCTGGCGTATTTAAAATTTGCGACAGTATAAAATTAAATTTTGAAAAATTGAATATATAAAAGGCAATCCCTGGCGCAATTAAAATTTGCGACAGTAAAAAATTAATTTTTGAAAGATTTACTATAGAAAAGGCAATCCCTGGCGCAATTAAAATTTGCGACAGAAAAAAATTATTTTTTAAATAATTTACTATAGAAAAGGCAATCCCTGGCGTATTTAAAATTTGCGACAGTATAAAATTAAATTTTGAAAAGTTTACTATAGGAAAGGCAATCCCTGGCGCAATTAAAATTTGCGACAGTAAAAAATTAATTTTTGAAAGATTTACTATAGAAAAGGCAATCCCTGGCGCAATTAAAATTTGCGACAGTAAAAAATTATTTTTTAAATAATTTACTATAGAAAAGGCAATCCCTGGCGTATTTAAAATTTGCGACAGTATAAAATTAAATTTTGAAAAATTTAATATAGAAAAGGCAATCACTGGCGCAATTAAAATTTGCGACAGTAAAAAATTAATTTTTGAAAGATTTACTATAGAAAAGGCAATCCCTGGCGCAATTAAAATTTGCGACAGTAAAAAATTATTTTTTAAATAATTTACTATAGAAAAGGCAATCCCTGGCGTATTTAAAATTTGCGACAGGATAAAATTAAATTTTGAAAAATTTACTATAGAAAAGGCAATCCCTGGCGCAACTAAAATTTGCGACAGTAAAAAATTATTTTTTGAAAAATTTACTATAGAAAAGGCATTCCCTGGCGTATTTAAAATTTGCGACAGTATAAAATTAAATTTGAAAAATTTACTATAGAAAAGGCAATCCCTGGCGTAATTAAAATTTGCGACAGTATAAAATTAAATTTTGAAAAATTTACTATAGAAAAGGCAATCCCTGGCGCAATTAAAATTTGCGACAGTAAAAAATTATTTTTTGAAAAATTTACTCTAGAAAAGTCAATCCCTGGCGTAATTAAAAAATTATTTTTTGCAAAATTTACTATAGAAAAGGCAATTCCTGGCGTATTTAAAATTTCCGACAGTATAAAATTAAATTTTTAAAAATTTAATATAGAAAAGGCAATCCCTGGCGCAATTAAAATTTCCGACAGTAAAAAAATTAATTTTTGAAAGATTTACTATAGAAAAGGCAATACCTGGCGTAATTAAAATTTGCGACAGTAAAAAATTATTTTTTGCAAAATTTACTATAGAAAAGGCAATCCCTGGCGTATTTAAAATTTGCGACAGTATAAAATTAAATTTTGAAAAATTTAATATAGAAAAGGCAATCCCTGGCGCAATTAAAATTTGCGACAGTAAAAAATTAATTTTTGAAAGATTTACAATAGAAAAGGCAATCCCTGGCGCAAGTAAAACTTGCGACAGTAAAAAATTATTTTTTAAATAATTTACTATAGAAAAGGCAATCCCTGGCGTATTTAAAATTTGCGACAGTATAAAATTATTTTTTGAAAAATTTACTATAGAAAGGCAATCCCTGGCGTAATTAAAATTTGCGAAAGTAAAATGTATTTTTTGAAAAATTTACTATAGAAAAGGCAATCCCCGGCGTATTTAAAATTTGCGACAGTAAAAAATTAATTTGTGAAAAATTTACTAAAGAAAAGGCAATCCCTGGCGCAATTAAAATTTGCGACAGTAAAAAATTATTTTTTTGCAAAATTTACAATAGAAAAGGCAATCCCTGGCGCAATTAAAATTTGCGACAGTAAAAAATTATTTTTTGAAAAATTTACTATAGAAAAGGCAATCCCTGTCGAAATTAAAATTTGCGACAGTAAAAAATTAATATTTGAAAAATGTACTGTAGAAAAGGCACTCCTTGGCGTATTTAAAATTTGCGACAGTAAAAAATTATTTTTTGAAAAATTTACTGTAGAAAAGGCAATACCTGGCGTAGTTAAAATTTGCGACAGTATAAAATTAATTCTTGAAAAATTTACTATAGAAAAGGCAATCCCTGGCGCAATTAAAATTTGCGACAGTAAAAAATTATTTTTTGAAAAATTTACTGTAGAAAAGGCAATCCCTGGCGCAATTAAAATTTGCGACAGTAAAAAATTAATTCTTGAAAAATTTACTATAGAAAAGGCAATCCCTGGCGTAATTAAAATTTGCGACAGTATAAAATTATTTTTTGCAAAATTTACTATAGAAAAGGCAATCCCTGGCGTATTTAAAATTTGCGACAGTAAACAATTATTTTTTGAAAAATTTACTGTAGAAAAGGCAATCCCTGCCGTAATTAAAATTTGCGACAGTAAAAAATTAGTTTTTGAAAAATTTACTATAGAAAAGGCAATTCCTGGCGTAATTAAAATTTGCGACAGTAAAAAATTAGTTTTTGAAAAATTTACTATAGAAAAGGCAATCCCTGGCGTATTTAAAATTTGCGACAGTATAAAATTATTTTTTGCAAAATTTACTATAGAAAAGGCAATCCCTGGCGTATTTAAAATTTGCGACAGTAAAAAAATTATTTTTTGAAAAATTTACTGTAGAAAAGGCAATCCCTGGCGTAATTAAAATTTGCGACAGTAAAAAATTAGTTTTTGAAAAATTTACTATAGAAAAGGCAATCCCTGGCGTATTTAAAATTTGCGACAGTATAAAATTATTTTTGCAAAATTTACTATAGAAAAGGCAATCCCTGGCGTATTTAAAATTTGCGACAGTAAAAAATTATTTTTTGAAAAATTTACTGTAGAAAAGGCAATCCCTGGCGTAATTAAAATTTGCGCCAGTAAAAAATTAGTTTTTGAAAAATTTACTATAGAAAAGGCAATCCCTGGCGTAATTAAAATTTGCGACAGTATAAAATTAAATTTTGAAAAATTTACTATAGAATAGGCAATCCCTGGCGCAATTAAAATTTGCGACAGTAAAAAATTATTTTTTGAAAAATTTATTATAGAAAAGGCAATCCCTGGCGTATTTAAAATTTTCGACAGTAAAAAATTATTTTTTGAAAAATTTACTATAGAAAAGGCAATCCCTGGCGTAATTAAAATTTGCGACAGTAAAAAATTAGTATTTGATAAATTTACTGTAGAAAAGGCAATCCCTGGCGTATTTAAAATTTGCGACAGTAAAAAATTATTTTTTGAAAAATTTACTGTAGAAAAAGCAATCCCTGGCGTATTTAAAATTTGCGACAGTATAAAATTAATTTTTGAAAAATTTACTATAGAAAAGGCAATCCCTGGCGCAATTAAAATTTGCGACTGTAAAAAAATATTTTTTGAAAAATTTACTATAGAAAAGGCAATCCCTGGCGTAATTAAAATTTGCGACAGTAAAAAATAATTTTTTGAAAAATTTACTGTAGAAAGGGCAATCCCTGGCGCAATTAAAATTTCCGACAGTAAAAAATTAATTTTTGAAAAATTTACTACAGAAAAGGCAATCCCTGGCGTAATTAAAATTTGCGACAGTAAAAAATTATTTTTTGCAAAATTTACTACAGAAAAGGCAATCCCTGGCGTAATTAAAATTTGCGACAGTAAAAAATTATTTTTTGCAAAATTTACTATAGAAAAGGCAATCCCTGGCGTATTTAAAATTTGCGACAGTAAAAAATTATTTTTTGAAAAATTTACTGTAGAAAAGGCAATCCCTGGCGTAATTAAAATTTGCGACAGTAAAAAATTAGTTTTTGAAAAATTTACTATAGAAAAGGCAATCCCTGGCTTATTTAAAATTTGCGAGAGTAAAAAATTAATTTTTGAAAAATTTACTATAGAAAAGGCAATCCCTGGCGCAATTAAAATTTGCGACTGTAAAAAAATATTTTTTGAAAAATTTACTATAGAAAAGGCAATCCCTGGCGTATTTAAAATTTGCGACAGTAAAAAATTATTTTTTGAAAAATTTACTGTAGAAAAGGCAATCCCTGGCGTAATTAAAATTTGCGGCAGTAAAAAATTATTTTTTGAATAATATACTGTAGAAAAGGCAATCCCTGGCGCAATTAAAATTTGCGACAGTAAAAAATTATTTTTTGCAAAATTTACCATAGAAAAGGCAATCCCTGGCGTATTTAAAATTTTGCGACAGTATAAAATTAAATTTTGAAAAATTTACTATAGAAAAGGCAATCCCTGGCGCAATTAAAATTTGCGACAGTAAAAAATTATTTTTTTGAAAAATTTACTATAGGAAAGGCAATCCCTGGCGTATTTAAAATTTGCGACAGTTAAAAATTAATTTGTGAAAAATTTACTATAGAAAAGGCAAACCCTGGCGCAATTAAAATTTGCGAGAGTAAAAAATTATTTTTTGAAAAATTTACTTTAGAAAACGCAATCCCTGACGTAATTAAAATTTGCGACAGTAAAAAATTATTTTTTGAAAAATTTACTATAGAAAAGGCAATCCCTGGCGTAATTAAAATTTGCGACAGTAAAAAATAAATATTTGAAAAATTTACTGTAGAAAAGGCTATCCCTGGCGTATTTAAAATTTGCGAGAGTAAAAAATTATTTTTTGAAAAATTTACTATAGAAAAGGCAATCCCTGGCGTAATTAAAATTTGCGACAGTAAAAAATTATTTTTTGTATAATTTACAATAGAAAAGGCAATCCCTGGCGTAATTAAAATTTGCGACAGTATAAAATTAATTTTTGAAAAATTTACTATAGAAAAGGCAATCCCTGGCGTATTTAAAATTTGCGACAGTAAAAATTTTTTTGAAAAATTTACTGTAGAAAAGGCAATCCTTGGCGCAATTAAAATTTGCGACAGTAAAAAATTATTTTTTGAATAATTTACTGTAGAAAAGGCAATCCCTGGCGCAACTCAAATTTGCGACAGTAAAAAATTATTTTTTGCAAAATTTACCATAGAAAAGGCAATCCCTGGCGTATTTAAAATTTTGCGACAGTATAAAATTAAATTTTGAAAAATTTACTATAGAAAAGGCAATCCCTGGCGCAATTAAAATTTGCGACAGTAAAAAATTAATTTGTGAAAAATTTACTATAGAAAAGGCAATCCCTGGCGTATTTAAAATTTGCGACAGTAAAAAATTATTTTTTGAATAATTTACTATAGAAAAGGCAATCCCTGGCCCAATTAAAATTTGCGACAGTAAAAAATTAATTTTTGAAAAATTTACTATAGAATAGGCAATCCCTGGCGTATTTAAAATTTGCGAAAGTATAAAATTAAATTTTGAAATATTTACTATAGAAAAGGCAATCCCTGGCGTAGTTAAAATTTGCGACAGTATAAAATTAATTTTTGAAAAATATACTATAGAAAAGACAATCCCTGGCGCAATTAAAATTTGCGACAGTATAAAATTATTTTTTGAAAAATTTACTATAGAAAAGGCAATCCCTGGCGTAATTAAAATTTGCGACAATAAAGAATTATTTTTTGAAAAATTTACTGTAGAAAAGGCAATCCCTGGCGCAATTAAATTTTGCGACAGTAAAAAATTAATTTTTGAAAAATTTACCATAGAAAAGGTAATCCCTGGCGTAATTAAAATTTGCGACAGTAAAAACTTATTTTTTGCAAAATTTACTATAGAAAAGGCAATCCCTGGCGTATTTAAAATTTGCGACAGTATAAAATTAAATTTTGAAAAATTTACTATAGAAAAGCAATCCCTGGCGTATTTAAAATTTGCGACAGTAAAAAAATAATTTGTGAGAAATTTACTATAGAAAAGGCAATACCTGGCGCAATTAAAATTTGCGACAGTAAAAAATTATTTTTTGAAAAATTTACTATAAAAAAGGCAATCCTTGGCGTAATTAAAATTTGCGACAGTAAAAAATTATTTTTGAAAAATTTACTATAGAAAAGGCAATCCCTGGCGTATTTAAAATTTGCGACAGTAAAAAATTAATTTGTGAAAAATTTACTATAGAAAAGGCAATCCCTGGCGCAATTAAAATTTGCGACAGTAAAAAATTATTTTTTGAAAAATTTACTATAGAAAAGGCAATCCCTGGCGTAATTAAAATTAGCGACAGTAACAAATTATTTTTTGAAAAACTTACTGTAGAAAAAGCAATCCCTGGCGAAATTAAAATTTGCGACAGTAAAAAATTATTTTTTGAAAAATTTACTATAGAAAAGGCAATCCCTGGCGTAATTAAAATTTGCTACAGTAAAAAATAATTTTTTGAAAAATTTACTATAGAAAAGGCAATCCCTGGCGTAATTAAAATTTGCGACAGTATAAAATTATTTTTTGAAAAATTTACTATAGAAAAGGCAATCCCTGGGGTATTTAAAATTTTCGACCGTAACAAATCAGTTTTTGAAAAATTTACTATATAAAAGGCAATACCTGGCATATTTAAAATTTGCGACAGTATAAAATTAAATTTTGAAATATTTACTATAGAAAAGGCAATCCCTGGCTCAATTAAAATTTGCGACAGTAGAAAATTTTTTTTTCAAAAATTTACTATAGAAAAGGCAATCCCTGGCGTATTTAAAATTTGCGACAGTAAAAAATTATTTTTTGAAAAATTTACTATAGAAAAGGCAATCCCTGGGGTATTTAAAATTTTCGACCGTAACAAATCAGTTTTTGAAAAATTTACTATAGAAAAGGCAATCCCTGGCGTAATTAAAATTTGCGACATTAAAAAATTAATTTTTGAAAAATTTACTGTAGAAAAGGCAATCACTGGCGCAATTAAAATTTGCGACAGTAGAAAATTATTTTTTTGCAAAATTTACTATAGAAAAAGCAATCCTTGGCGGATTTAAAATTTGCGACAGTAAAAAATTAATTTTTGAAAAATTTACTACAGAAAAGGCAATCCCTGGCGTATTTAAAATTTGCGACAGTAGAAAATTATTTTTTGAAAAATTTACTATAGAAAAGGCAATCCCTGGCGTATTTAAAATTTGCGACAGTAAAAAATTATTTTTTGAATTATTTACTATATAAAAGGCAATACCTGGCATATTTAAAATTTGCGACAGTATAAAATTAAATTTTGAAATATTTACTATAGAAAAGGCAATCCCTGGCTCAATTAAAATTTGCGACAGTAGAAAATTTTTTTTTCAAAAATTTACTATAGAAAAGGCAATCCCTGGCGTATTTAAAATTTGCGACAGTAAAAAATTATTTTTTTCAAAATTTACTATAGAAAAGGCAATCCTTGGCGTAATTAAAATTTGCGACAGTAAAAAATTATTTTTGAAAAATTTACTATAGAAAAGGCAATCCCTGGCGTATTTAAAATTTGCGACAGTAAAAAATTATTTTTTGAAAAATTTACTGTAGAAAAGGCAATCCCTGGCGTAATTAAAATTTGCGACAGTAAAAAATTATTTTTTGCAAAATTTACTATAGAAAAGGCAATCCCTGGCGTATTTAAAATTTGCGACAGTAAAAAATTATTTTTTGAAAAATTTACTGTAGAAAAGGCAATCCCTGGCGTAATTAAAATTTGCGACAGTAAAAAATTATTTTTTGAAAAATTTACTGTAGAAAAGGCAATCCCTGGCGTAATTAAAATTTGCGGCAGTAAAAAATAATTTTTTGAAAAATTTACTGTAGAAAGGGCAATCCCTGGCGCAATTAAAATTTCCGACAGTAAAAAATTAATTTTTGAAAAATTTACTACAGAAAAGGCAATCCCTGGCGTAATTAAAATTTGCGACAGTAAAAAATAATTTTTTGAAAAATTTACTGTAGAAAGGGCAATCCCTGGCGCAATTAAAATTTCCGACAGTAAAAAATTAATTTTTGAAAAATTTACTACAGAAAAGGCAATCCCTGGCGTAATTAAAATTTGCGACAGTAAAAAATTATTTTTTGCAAAATTTACTACAGAAAAGGCAATCCCTGGCGTAATTAAAATTTGCGACAGTAAAAAATTATTTTTTGCAAAATTTACTATAGAAAAGGCAATCCCTGGCGTATTTAAAATTTGCGACAGTAAAAAATTATTTTTTGAAAAATTTACTGTAGAAAAGGCAATCCCTGGCGTAATTAAAATTTGCGACAGTAAAAAATTAGTTTTTGAAAAATTTACTATAGAAAAGGCAATCCCTGGCTTATTTAAAATTTGCGACAGTAAAAAATTAATTTGTGAAAAATTTACTATAGAAAAGGCAATCCCTGGCGTAATTAAAATTTGCGACAGTAAAAAATTATTTTTTGAATAATTTACAATAGAAAAGGCAATCCCTGGCGTAATTAAAATTTGCGACCGTATAAAATTAATTTTTGAAAAATTTACTATAGAAAAGGCAATCCCTGGCGTATTTAAAATTTGCGACAGTAAAAAATTATTTTTTGAAAAATTTACTGTAGAAAAGGCAATCCCTGGCGTAATTAAAATTTGCGGCAGTAAAAAATTATTTTTTGACTAATATACTGTAGAAAAGGCAATCCCTGGCGCAATTAAAATTTGCGACAGTAAAAAATTATTTTTTGCAAAATTTACCATAGAAAAGGCAATCCCTGGCGTATTTAAAATTTTGCGACAGTATAAAATTAAATTTTGAAAAATTTACTATAGAAAAGGCAATCCCTGGCGCAATTAAAATTTGCGACAGTAAAAAATTATTTTTTTGAAAAATTTACTATAGGAAAGGCAATCCCTGGCGTATTTAAAATTTGCGACAGTTAAAAATTAATTTGTGAAAAATTTACTATAGAAAAGGCAAACCCTGGCGCAATTAAAATTTGCGAGAGTAAAAAATTATTTTTTGAAAAATTTACTTTAGAAAACGCAATCCCTGACGTAATTAAAATTTGCGACAGTAAAAAATTATTTTTTGAAAAATTTACTATAGAAAAGGCAATCCCTGGCGTAATTAAAATTTGCGACAGTAAAAAATAAATATTTGAAATATTTACTATAGAAAAGGCAATCCCTGGCGTAGTTAAAATTTGCGACAGTATAAAATTAATTTTTGAAAAATATACTATAGAAAAGACAATCCCTGGCGCAATTAAAATTTGCGACAGTATAAAATTATTTTTTGAAAAATTTACTATAGAAAAGGCAATCCCTGGCGTAATTAAAATTTGCGACAATAAAGAATTATTTTTTGAAAAATTTACTGTAGAAAAGGCAATCCCTGGCGCAATTAAATTTTGCGACAGTAAAAAATTAATTTTTGAAAAATTTACCATAGAAAAGGTAATCCCTGGCGTAATTAAAATTTGCGACAGTAAAAAATTATTTTTTGCAAAATTTACTATAGAAAAGGCAATCCCTGGCGTATTTAAAATTTGCGACAGTATAAAATTAAATTTTGAAAAATTTACTATAGAAAAGCAATCCCTGGCGTATTTAAAATTTGCGACAGTAAAAAAATAATTTGTGAGAAATTTACTATAGAAAAGGCAATACCTGGCGCAATTAAAATTTGCGACAGTAAAAAATTATTTTTTGAAAAATTTACTATAAAAAAGGCAATCCTTGGCGTAATTAAAATTTGCGACAGTAAAAAATTATTTTTGAAAAATTTACTATAGAAAAGGCAATCCCTGGCGTATTTAAAATTTGCGACAGTAAAAAATTAATTTGTGAAAAATTTACTATAGAAAAGGCAATCCCTGGCGCAATTAAAATTTGCGACAGTAAAAAATTATTTTTTGAAAAATTTACTATAGAAAAGGCAATCCCTGGCGTAATTAAAATTAGCGACAGTAACAAATTATTTTTTGAAAAACTTACTGTAGAAAAAGCAATCCCTGGCGAAATTAAAATTTGCGACAGTAAAAAATTATTTTTTGAAAAATTTACTATAGAAAAGGCAATCCCTGGCGTAATTAAAATTTGCTACAGTAAAAAATAATTTTTTGAAAAATTTACTATAGAAAAGGCAATCCCTGGCGTAATTAAAATTTGCGACAGTATAAAATTATTTTTTGAAAAATTTACTATAGAAAAGGCAATCCCTGGGGTATTTAAAATTTTCGACCGTAACAAATCAGTTTTTGAAAAATTTACTATATAAAAGGCAATACCTGGCATATTTAAAATTTGCGACAGTATAAAATTAAATTTTGAAATATTTACTATAGAAAAGGCAATCCCTGGCGCAATTAAAATTTGCGACAGTAGAAAATTTTTTTTTCAAAAATTTACTATAGAAAAGGCAATCCCTGGCGTATTTAAAATTTGCGACAGTAAAAAATTATTTTTTGAAAAATTTACTATAGAAAAGGCAATCCCTGGGGTATTTAAAATTTTCGACCGTAACAAATCAGTTTTTGAAAAATTTACTATAGAAAAGGCAATCCCTGGCGTAATTAAAATTTGCGACATTAAAAAAATATTTTTTGAATAATTTACTATAGAAATGGCAATACCTGGCGCAATTAAAATTTGCGACAGTAGAAAATTATTTTTTTGCAAAATTTACTATAGAAAAAGCAATCCTTGGCGGATTTAAAATTTGCGACAGTAAAAAATTAATTTTTGAAAAATTTACTACAGAAAAGGCAATCCCTGGCGTATTTAAAATTTGCGACAGTAGAAAATTATTTTTTGAAAAATTTACTATAGAAAAGGCAATCCCTGGCGTATTTAAAATTTGCGACAGTAAAAAATTATTTTTTGAATAATTTACTATATAAAAGGCAATACCTGGCATATTTAAAATTTGCGACAGTATAAAATTAAATTTTGAAATATTTACTATAGAAAAGGCAATCCCTGGCTCAATTAAAATTTGCGACAGTAGAAAATTTTTTTTTCAAAAATTTACTATAGAAAAGGCAATCCCTGGCGTATTTAAAATTTGCGACAGTAAAAAATTATTTTTTTCAAAATTTACTATAGAAAAGGCAATCCTTGGCGTAATTAAAATTTGCGACAGTAAAAAATTATTTTTGAAAAATTTACTATAGAAAAGGCAATCCCTGGCGTATTTAAAATTTGCGACAGTAAAAAATTAATTTGTGAAAAATTTACTATAGAAAAGGCAATCCCTGGCGCAATTAAAATTTGCGACAGTAAAAAATTATTTTTTGAATAATTTACTATAGAAAAGGCAATCCCTGGCGGATTTAAAATTTGCGACAGTATAGAATTAAATTTTGAAAAATTTACTACAGAAAAGGCAATCCCTGGCGTAATTAAAATTTGCGACAGTAAAAAATTAATTTTTGAAAAATTTACTATAGAAAAGGCAATCCCTGGCGCAATTAAAATTTGCGACAGTAAAAAATTATTTTTTGAAAAATTTACTATAGAAAAGGCAATCCCTGGCGTAATTAAAATTAGCGACAGTAAAAAATTATTTTTTGAAAAACTTACTGTAGAAAAAGCAATCCCTGGCGAAATTAAAATTTGCGACAGTAAAAAATTATTTTTTGAAAAATTTACTACAGAAAAGGCAATCCCTGGCGTATTTAAAATTTGCGACAGTAAAAAATTATTTTTTGAAAAATTTACTGTAGAAAAGGCAATCCCTGGCGTAATTAAAATTTGCGACAGTATAAAATTATTTTTTGAAACATTTACTATAGAAAAGGCAATCCCTGGCGCAATTAAAATTTGCGACAGTAAAAAATTATTTTTTGCAAAATTTACCATAGAAAAGGCAATCCCTGGCGTAATTAAAATTTGCGACAGTAGAAAATTATTTTTTGAAAAATTTACTATAGAAAAGGCAATCCCTGGCGCAATTAAAATTTGCGACAGTAAAAAATTATTTTTTGAAAACTTTACTATAGGAAAGGCAATCCCTGGCGTATTTAAAATTTGCGACAGTTAAAAATTAATTTGTGAAAAATTTACTATAGAAAAGGCAAACCCTGGCGCAATTAAAATTTGCGAGAGTAAAAAATTATTTTTTGAAAAATTTACTTTAGAAAACGCAATCCCTGACGTAATTAAAATTTGCGACAGTAAAAAATTATTTTTTGAAAAATTTACTATAGAAAAGGCAATCCCTGGCGTAATTAAAATTTGCGACAGTAAAAAATAAATATTTGAAAAATTTACTGTAGAAAAGGCTATCCCTGGCGTATTTAAAATTTGCGAGAGTAAAAAATTATTTTTTGAAAAATTTACTATAGAAAAGGCAATCCCTGGCGTAATTAAAATTTGCGACAGTAAAAAATTATTTTTTGAATAATTTACAATAGAAAAGGCAATCCCTGGCGTAATTAAAATTTGCGACAGTATAAAATTAATTTTTGAAAAATTTACTATAGAAAAGGCAATCCCTGGCGTAATTAAAATTTGCGAAATTAAAAAAGTATTTTTTGAAAAATTTACTATAGAAAAGGCAATCCCCGGCGTATTTAAAATTTGCGACAGTAAAAAATTAATTTGTGAAAAATTTACTAAAGAAAAGGCAATCCCTGGCGCAATTAAAATTTGCGACAGTAAAAAATTATTTTTTTGCAAAATTTACAATAGAAAAGGCAATCCCTGGCGCAATTAAAATTTGCGACAGTAAAAAATTATTTTTTGAAAAATTTACTATAGAAAAGGCAATCCCTGTCGAAATTAAAATTTGCGACAGTAAAAAATTAATATTTGAAAAATGTACTGTAGAAAAGGCACTCCCTGGCGTATTTAAAATTTGCGACAGTAAAAAATAATTTTTTGAAAAATTTACTGTAGAAAAGGCAATACCTGGCGTAGTTAAAATTTGCGACAGTATAAAATTAATTCTTGAAAAATTTACTATAGAAAAGGCAATCCCTGGCGCAATTAAAATTTGCGACAGTAAAAAATTATTTTTTGAAAAATTTACTATAGAAAAGGCAATCCATGGCGTAGTTAAAATTTGCTACAGTAAAAAATTATTTTTTGAAAAATTTAGTGTAGAATAGGCAATCCCTGGCGCAATTAAAATTTGCGACAACAAAAAAATAATTTTTGAAAAATATACCATAGAAAAGGCAATCCCTGGCGTAATTAAAATTTGCGACAGTAAAAAATTATTTTTTTGCAAAATTTACTATAAAAAATGTAATCCCTGGCGCAATTAAAATTTGCGACAGTAAAACATTATTTTTTGAAAAATTTACTATAGAAAAGGTAATCCCTGGCGTAATTAAAATTTGCGACAGTATAAAATTAAATTTTGAAAAATTTACTATAGAAAAGGCAATCCCTGGCGTAATTAAAATTTGCGACAGTAAAAAATTATTTTTTGCAAAATTTACTATAGAAAAGGCAATCCCGGCCGTATTTAAAATTTCCGACAGTATAAAATTAAATTTTGAAAAATTTACTATAGGAAAGGCAATCCCTGGCGCAATTAAAATTTGCGACAGTAAAAAATTAATTTTTGAAAAATTTACTATAGAAAAGGCAATTCCTGGCGCAATTAAAATTTTCCACAGTAAAAAATTATTTTTTAAATAATTTACTATAGAAAAGGCAATCCCTGGCGTATTTAAAATTTGCGACAGTATAAAATTAAATTTTGAAAAATTTACTATAGAAAACGCAAAACCTGGCGTAATTAAAATTTGCGACATTATAAAATTAAATTTTGAAAAATTTACTATATAAAAGGCAATACCTGGCGCAATTAAAATTTGCGACAGTAAAAAATTTACTATAGAAAAGGAAATCCCTGGCGTATTTAAAATTTGCGACAGTATAAAATTAAATTTTGAAAATTTTACTATAGAAAAGGCAATCCCTGGCCTAATTAAAATTTGCGACAGTATAAAATTAAATTTTGAAAAATTTACTATAGAAAAGGCAATCCCTGGCGCAATTAAAATTTGCGACAGTATAAAATTATTTTTTGAAAAATTTACTGTAGAAAAGGCAATCCCTGGCGTATTTAAAATTTGCGACAGTATAAAATTAATTTTTGAAAAATTTACTATAGAAAAGGCAATCCCTGGCGCAATTAAAATTTGCGACAGTAAAAAAATATTTTTTGAAAAATTTACTATAGAAAAGGCAATCCCTGGCGTAATTAAAATTTGCGACAGTAAAAAATAATTTTTTGAAAAATTTACTGTAGAAAAGGCAATCCCTGGCGCAATGAAAATTTGCGACAGTAAAAAATTAATTCTTGAAAAATTTACTATAGAAAAGGCAATCCCTGGCGTAATTAAAATTTGCTACAGTATAAAATTATTTTTTGCAAAATTACTATAGAAAAGGCAATCCCTGGCGTATTTAAAATTTGCGACAGTAAACAATTATTTTTTGAAAAATTTACTGTAGAAAAGGCAATCCCTGGCGTAATTAAAATTTGCGACAGTAAAAAATTAGTTTTTGAAAAATTTACTATAGAAAAGGCAATTCCTGGCGTAATTAAAATTTGCGACAGTAAAAAATTAGTTTTTGAAAAATTTACTATAGAAAAGGCAATCCCTGGCGTATTTAAAATTTGCGACAGTATAAAATTATTTTTTGCAAAATTTACTATAGAAAAGGCAATCCCTGGCGTATTTAAAATTTTCGACAGTAAAAAATTATTTTTTGAAAAATTTACTGTAGAAAAGGCAATCCCTGGCGTAATTAAAATTTGCGACAGTAAAAAATTAGTTTTTGAAAAATTTACTATAGAAAAGGCAATCCCTGACGTATTTAAAATTTGCGACAGTATAAAATTATTTTTTGCAAAATTTACTATAGAAAAGGCAATCCCTGGCGTATTTAAAATTTGCTACAGTAAAAAATTATTTTTTGAAAAATTTACTGTAGTAAAGGCAATCCCTGGCGTAATTAAAATTTGCGACAGTAAAAAATTAGTTTTTGAAAAATTTACTATAGAAAAGGCAATCCCTGGCGTAATTAAAATTTGCGACAGTATAAAATTAAATTTTGAAAAATTTACTATAGAATAGGCAATCCCTGGCGCAATTAAAATTTGCGACAGTAAAAAATTATTTTTTGAAAAATTTACTATAGAAAAGGCAATCCCTGGCGTATTTAAAATTTTCGACAGTAAAAAATTATTTTTTGAAAAATTTACTATAGAAAAGGCAATCCCTGGCGTAATTAAAATTTGCGACAGTAAAAAATTAATATTTGATAAATTTACTGTAGAAAAGGCAATCCCTGGCGTATTTAAAATTTGCGACAGTAAAAAATTATTTTTTGAAAAATTTACTGTAGAAAAGGCAATCCCTGGCGTATTTAAAATTTGCGACAGTATAAAATTAATTTTTGAAAAATTTACTATAGAAAAGGCAATCCCTGGCGCAATTAAAATTTGCGACTGTAAAAAAATATTTTTTGAAAAATTTACTATAGAAAAGGCAATCCCTGGCGTAATTAAAATTTGCGACAGTAAAAAATAATTTTTTGAAAAATTTACTGTAGAAAGGGCAATCCCTGGCGCAATTAAAATTTCCGACAGTAAAAAATTAATTTTTGAAAAATTTACTACAGAAAAGGCAATCCCTGGCGTAATTAAAATTTGCGACAGTAAAAAATTATTTTTTGCAAAATTTACTACAGAAAAGGCAATCCCTGGCGTAATTAAAATTTGCGACAGTAAAAAATTATTTTTTGCAAAATTTTCTATAGAAAAGGCAATCCCTGGCGTATTTAAAATTTGCGACAGTAAAAAATTATTTTTTGAAAAATTTACTGTAGAAAAGGCAATCCCTGGCGTAATTAAAATTTGCGACTGTAAAAAAATAGTTTTTGAAAAATTTACTATAGAAAAGGCAATCCCTGGCGTATTTAAAATTTGCGACAGTAAAAAATTATTTTTTGAAAAATTTACTGTAGCAAAGGCAATCCCTGGCGTAATTAAAATTTGCGACAGTAAAAAATTATTTTTTGAATAATTTACTGTAGAAAAGGCAATCCCTGGCGCAATTAAAATTTGCGACAGTAAAAAATTATTTTTTGCAAAATTTACCATAGAAAAGGCAATCCCTGGCGTATTTAAAATTTTGCGACAGTATAAAATTAAATTTTGAAAAATTTACTATAGAAAAGGCAATCCCTGGCGCAATTAAAATTTGCGACAGAAAAAAATTATTTTTTTGAAAAATTTACTATAGGAAAGGCAATCCCTGGCGTATTTAAAATTTGCGACAGTTAAAAATTAATTTGTGAAAAATTTCCTATAGAAAAGGCAAACCCTGGCGCAATTAAAATTTGCGAGAGTAAAAAATTATTTTTTGAAAAATTTACTTTAGAAAACGCAATCCCTGACGTAATTAAAATTTGCGACAGTAAAAAATTATTTTTTGAAAAATTTACTATAGAAAAGGCAATCCCTGGCGTAATTAAAATTTGCGACAGTAAAAAATAAATATTTGAAAAATTTACTGTAGAAAAGGCTATCCCTGGCGTATTTAAAATTTGCGAGAGTAAAAAATTATTTTTTGAAAAATTTACTATAGAAAAGGCAATCCCTGGCGTAATTAAAATTTGCGACAGTAAAAAATAATTTTTTGAAAAATTTACTGTAGAAAAGGCAATCCCTGGCGCAATTAAAATTTGCGACAGTAAAAAATTAATTCTTGAAAAATTTACTATAGAAAAGGCAATCCCATGGCGTAATTAAATTTGCTACAGTATAAAATTATTTTTTGCAAAATTACTATAGAAAAGGCAATCCCTGGCGTATTTAAAATTTGCGACAGTAAACAATTATTTTTTGAAAAATTTACTGTAGAAAAGGCAATCCCTGGCGTAATTAAAATTTGCGACAGTAAAAAATTAGTTTTTGAAAAATTTACTATAGAAAAAGCAATTCCTGGCGTAATTAAAATTTGCGACAGTAAAAAATTAGTTTTTGAAAAATTTACTATAGAAAAGGCAATCCCTGGCGTATTTAAAATTTGCGACAGTATAAAATTATTTTTTGCAAAATTTACTATAGAAAAGGCAATCCCTGGCGTATTTAAAATTTTCGACAGTAAAAAATTATTTTTTGAAAAATTTACTGTAGAAAAGGCAATCCCTGGCGTAATTAAAATTTGCGACAGTAAAAAATTAGTTTTTGAAAAATTTACTATAGAAAAGGCAATCCCTGACGTATTTAAAATTTGCGACAGTATAAAATTATTTTTTGCAAAATTTACTATAGAAAAGGCAATCCCTGGCGTATTTAAAATTTGCTACAGTAAAAAATTATTTTTTGAAAAATTTACTGTAGTAAAGGCAATCCCTGGCGTAATTAAAATTTGCGACAGTAAAAAATTAGTTTTTGAAAAATTTACTATAGAAAAGGCAATCCCTGGCGTAATTAAAATTTGCGACAGTATAAAATTAAATTTTGAAAAATTTACTATAGAATAGGCAATCCCTGGCGCAATTAAAATTTGCGACAGTAAAAAATTATTTTTGAAAAATTTACTATAGAAAAGGCAATCCCTGGCGTATTTAAAATTTTCGACAGTAAAAAATTATTTTTTGAAAAATTTACTATAGAAAAGGCAATCCCTGGCGTAATTAAAATTTGCGACAGTAAAAAATTAATATTTGATAAATTTACTGTAGAAAAGGCAATCCCTGGCGTATTTAAAATTTGCGACAGTAAAAAATTATTTTTTGAAAAATTTACTGTAGAAAAGGCAATCCCTGGCGTATTTAAAATTTGCGACAGTATAAAATTAATTTTTGAAAAATTTACTATAGAAAAGGCAATCCCTGGCGCAATTAAAATTTGCGACTGTAAAAAAATATTTTTTGAAAAATTTACTATAGAAAAGGCAATCCCTGGCGTAATTAAAATTTGCGACAGTAAAAAATAATTTTTTGAAAAATTTACTGTAGAAAGGGCAATCCCTGGCGCAATTAAAATTTCCGACAGTAAAAAATTAATTTTTGAAAAATTTACTACAGAAAAGGCAATCCCTGGCGTAATTAAAATTTGCGACAGTAAAAAATTATTTTTTGCAAAATTTACTACAGAAAAGGCAATCCCTGGCGTAATTAAAATTTGCGACAGTAAAAAATTATTTTTTGCAAAATTTTCTATAGAAAAGGCAATCCCTGGCGTATTTAAAATTTGCGACAGTAAAAAATTATTTTTTGAAAAATTTACTGTAGAAAAGGCAATCCCTGCGTAATTAAAATTTGCGACTGTAAAAAATTAGTTTTTGAAAAATTTACTATAGAAAAGGCAATCCCTGGCGTATTTAAAATTTGCGACAGTAAAAAATTATTTTTTGAAAAATTTACTGTAGAAAAGGCAATCCCTGGCGTAATTAAAATTTGCGACAGTAAAAAATTATTTTTTGAATAATTTACTGTAGAAAAGGCAATCCCTGGCGCAATTAAAATTTGCGACAGTAAAAAATTATTTTTTGCAAAATTTACCATAGAAAAGGCAATCCCTGGCGTATTTAAAATTTTGCGACAGTATAAAATTAAATTTTGAAAAATTTACTATAGAAAAGGCAATCCCTGGCGCAATTAAAATTTGCGACAGAAAAAAATTATTTTTTTGAAAAATTTACTATAGGAAAGGCAATCCCTGGCGTATTTAAAATTTGCGACAGTTAAAAATTAATTTGTGAAAAATTTCCTATAGAAAAGGCAAACCCTGGCGCAATTAAAATTTGCGAGAGTAAAAAATTATTTTTTGAAAAATTTACTTTAGAAAACGCAATCCCTGACGTAATTAAAATTTGCGACAGTAAAAAATTATTTTTTGAAAAATTTACTATAGAAAAGGCAATCCCTGGCGTAATTAAAATTTGCGACAGTAAAAAATAAATATTTGAAAAATTTACTGTAGAAAAGGCTATCCCTGGCGTATTTAAAATTTGCGAGAGTAAAAAATTATTTTTTGAAAAATTTACTATAGAAAAGGCAATCCCTGGCGTAATTAAAATTTGCGACAGTAAAAAATTATTTTTTGAATAATTTACAATAGAAAAGGCAATCCCTGGCGTAATTAAAATTTGCGACAGTATAAAATTAATTTTTGAAAAATTTACTATAGAAAAGGCAATCCCTGGCGTATTTAAAATTTGCGACAGTAAAAATTTTTTTGAAAAATTTACTGTAGAAAAGGCAATCCTTGGCGTAATTAAAATTTGCGACAGTAAAAAATTATTTTTTGAATAATTTACTGTAGAAAAGGCAATCCCTGGCGCAACTCAAATTTGCGACAGTAAAAAATTATTTTTTGCAAAATTTACCATAGAAAAGGCAATCCCTGGCGTATTTAAAATTTTGCGACAGTATAAAATTAAATTTTGAAAAATTTACTATAGAAAAGGCAATCCCTGGCGCAATTAAAATTTGCGACAGTAAAAAATTAATTTGTGAAAAATTTACTATAGAAAAGGCAATCCCTGGCGTATTTAAAATTTGCGACAGTAAAAAATTATTTTTTGAATAATTTACTATAGAAAAGGCAATCCCTGGCCCAATTAAAATTTGCGACAGTAAAAAATTAATTTTTGAAAAATTTACTATAGAATAGGCAATCCCTGGCGTATTTAAAATTTGCGAAAGTATAAAATTAAATTTTGAAATATTTACTATAGAAAAGGCAATCCCTGGCGTAGTTAAAATTTGCGACAGTATAAAATTAATTTTTGAAAAATTTACTATAGAAAAGACAATCCGTGGCGCAATTAAAATTTGCGACAGTATAAAATTATTTTTTGAAAAATTTACTATAGAAAAGGCAATCCCTGGCGTAATTAAAATTTGCGACAATAAAGAATTATTTTTTGAAAAATTTACTGTAGAAAAGGCAATCCCTGGCGCAATTAAATTTTGCGACAGTAAAAAATTAATTTTTGAAAAATTTACCATAGAAAAGTTAATCCCTGGCGTAATTAAAATTTGCGACAGTAAAAAATTATTTTTTGCAAAATTTACTATAGAAAAGGCAATCCCTGGCGTATTTAAAATTTGCGACAGTATAAAATTAAATTTTGAAAAATTTACTATAGAAAAGGCAATCCCTGGCGCAATTAAAATTTGCGAGAGTAAAAAATTAATTTTTGAAAAATTTACTATAGAAAAGGCAATCCCTGGCGCAATTAAAAATTGCGACAGTAAAAAATTATTTTTTGAATAATTTACAATAGAAAAGGCAATCCCTGGCGTATTTAAAATTTGCGACGGTATAAAATTAAATTTTGAAAAATTTACTATAGAAAAGGCAATCCCTGGCGTAATTAAAATTTGCGACAGTATAAAATTAAATTTTGAAAAATTTACTATAGAAAAGCAATCCCTGGCGTATTTAAAATTTGCGACAGTAAAAAAATAATTTGTGAGAAATTTACTATAGAAAAGGCAATACCTGGCGCAATTAAAATTTGCGACAGTAAAAAATTATTTTTTGAAAAATTTACTATAAAAAAGGCAATCCTTGGCGTAATTAAAATTTGCGACAGTAAAAAATTATTTTTGAAAAATTTACTATAGAAAAGGCAATCCCTGGCGTATTTAAAATTTGCGACAGTAAAAAATTAATTTGTGAAAAATTTACTATAGAAAAGGCAATCCCTGGCGCAATTAAAATTTGCGACAGTAAAAAATTATTTTTTGAATAATTTACTATAGAAAAGGCAATCACTGGCGGATTTAAAATTTGCGACAGTATAGAATTAAATTTTGAAAAATTTACTACAGAAAAGGCAATCCCTGGCGTAATTAAAATTTGCGACAGTAAAAAATTAATTTTTGAAAAATTTACTATAGAAAAGGCAATCCCTGGCGCAATTAAAATTTGCGACAGTAAAAAATTATTTTTTGAAAAATTTACTATAGAAAAGGCAATCCCTGGCGTAATTAAAATTAGCGACAGTAAAAAATTATTTTTTGAAAAACTTACTGTAGAAAAAGCAATCCCTGGCGAAATTAAAATTTGCGACAGTAAAAAATTATTTTTTGAAAAATTTACTATAGAAAAGGCAATCCCTGGCGTAATTAAAATTTGCTACAGTAAAAAATAATTTTTTGAAAAATTTACTGTAGAAAAGGCAATCCCTGGCGTAATTAAAATTTGCGACAGTATAAAATTATTTTTTGAAACATTTACTATAGAAAAGGCAATCTCTGGCGCAATTCAAATTTGCGACGGTAAAAAATTAATTTTTGAAAAATTTACTATAGAAAAGGCAATCCCTGGCGTAATTAAAATTTGCGACAGTAGAAAATTATTTTTTGAAAAATTTACTATAGAAAAGGCAATCCCTGGGGTATTTAAAATTTTCGACCGTAACAAATCAGTTTTTGAAAAATTTACTATAGAAAAGGCAATCCCTGGCGTAATTAAAATTTGCGACATTAAAAAATTAATTTTTGAAAAATTTACTGTAGAAAAGGCAATCCCTGGCGCAATTAAAATTTGCGACAGTAGAAAATTATTTTTTGCAAAATTTACTATAGAAAAAGCAATCCTTGGCGGATTTAAAATTTGCGACAGTAAAAAATTAATTTTTGAAAAATTTACTACAGAAAAGGCAATCCCTGGCGTATTTAAAATTTGCGACAGTAGAAAATTATTTTTTGAAAAATTTACTATAGAAAAGGCAATCCCTGGCGTATTTAAAATTTGCGACAGTAAAAAATTATTTTTTGAATAATTTACTATATAAAAGGCAATACCTGGCATATTTAAAATTTGCGACAGTATAAAATTAAATTTTGAAATATTTACTATAGAAAAGGCAATCCCTGGCTCAATTAAAATTTGCGACAGTAGAAAATTTTTTTTTCAAAAATTTACTATAGAAAAGGCAATCCCTGGCGTATTTAAAATTTGCGACAGTAAAAAATTATTTTTTTCAAAATTTACTATAGAAAAGGCAATCCTTGTCGTAATTAAAATTTGCGACAGTAAAAAATTATTTTTGAAAAATTTACTATAGAAAAGGCAATCCCTGGCGTATTTAAAATTTGCGACAGTAAAAAATTAATTTGTGAAAAATTTACTATAGAAAAGGCAATCCCTGGCGCAATTAAAATTTGCGACAGTAAAAAATTATTTTTTGAATAATTTACTATAGAAAAGGCAATCCCTGGCGGATTTAAAATTTGCGACAGTATAGAATTAAATTTTGAAAAATTTACTACAGAAAAGGCAATCCCTGGCGTAATTAAAATTTGCGACAGTAAAAAATTAATTTTTGAAAAATTTACTATAGAAAAGGCAATCCCTGGCGCAATTAAAATTTGCGACAGTAAAAAATTATTTTTTGAAAAATTTACTATAGAAAAGGCAATCCCTGGCGTAATTAAAATTAGCGACAGTAAAAAATTATTTTTTGAAAAACTTACTGTAGAAAAAGCAATCCCTGGCGAAATTAAAATTTGCGACAGTAAAAAATTATTTTTTGAAAAATTTACTACAGAAAAGGCAATCCCTGGCGTATTTAAAATTTGCGACAGTAAAAAATTATTTTTTGAAAAATTTACTGTAGAAAAGGCAATCCCTGGCGTAATTAAAATTTGCGACAGTATAAAATTATTTTTTGAAACATTTACTATAGAAAAGGCAATCCCTGGCGCAATTAAAATTTGCGACAGTAAAAAATTATTTTTTGCAAAATTTACCATAGAAAAGGCAATCTCTGGCGTAATTAAAATTTGTGACAGTAGAAAAATATTTTTTGAAAAATTTACTATAGAAAAGGCAATCCCTGGCGCAATTAAAATTTGCGACAGTAAAAAATTATTTTTTGAAAAATTTACTATAGGAAAGGCAATCCCTGGCGTATTTAAAATTTGCGACAGTTAAAAATTAATTTATGAAAAATTTACTATAGAAAAGGCAAACCCTGGCGCAATTAAAATTTGCGAGAGTAAAAAATTATTTTTTGAAAAATTTACTTTAGAAATCGCAATCCCTGACGTAATTAAAATTTGCGACAGTAAAAAATTATTTTTTGAAAAATTTACTATAGAAAAGGCAATCCCTGGCGTAATTAAAATTTGCGACAGTAAAAAATAAATATTTGAAAAATTTACTGTAGAAAAGGCTATCCCTGGCGTATTTAAAATTTGCGAGAGTAAAAAATTATTTTTTGAAAAATTTACTATAGAAAAGGCAATCCCTGGCGTAATTAAAATTTGCGACAGTAAAAAATTATTTTTTGAATAATTTACAATAGAAAAGGCAATCCCTGGCGTAATTAAAATTTGCGACAGTATAAAATTAATTTTTGAAAAATTTACTATAGAAAAGGCAATCCCTGGCGTATTTAAAATTTGCGACAGTAAAAATTTTTTTGAAAAATTTACTGTAGAAAAGGCAATCCTTGGCGTAATTAAAATTTGCGACAGTAAAAAATTATTTTTTGAATAATTTACTGTAGAAAAGGCAATCCCTGGCGCAACTCAAATTTGCGACAGTAAAAAATTATTTTTTGCAAAATTTACCATAGAAAAGGCAATCCCTGGCGTATTTAAAATTTTGCGACAGTATAAAATTAAATTTTGAAAAATTTACTATAGAAAAGGCAATCCCTGGCGCAATTAAAATTTGCGACAGTAAAAAATTAATTTGTGAAAAATTTACTATAGAAAAGGCGATCCCTGGCGTATTTAAAATTTGCGACAGTAAAAAATTATTTTTTGAATAATTTACTATAGAAAAGGCAATCCCTGGCGCAATTAAAATTTGCGACAGTAAAAAATTAGTTTTTGAAAAATTTACTATAGAATAGGCAATCCCTGGCGTATTTAAAATTTGCGAAAGTATAAAATTAAATTTTGAAATATTTACTATAGAAAAGGCAATCCCTGGCGTAGTTAAAATTTGCGACAGTATAAAATTAATTTTTGAAAAATTTACTATAGAAAAGACAATCCCTGGCGCAATTAAAATTTGCGACAGTATAAAATTATTTTTTGAAAAATTTACTATAGAAAAGGCAATCCCTAGCGTAATTAAAATTTGCGACAATAAAGAATTATTTTTTGAAAAATTTACTGTAGAAAAGGCAATCCCTGGCGCAATTAAATTTTGCGACAGTAAAAAATTAATTTTTGAAAAATTTACCATAGAAAAGGTAATCCCTGGCGTAATTAAAATTTGCGACAGTAAAAAATTATTTTTTGCAAAATTTACTATAGAAAAGGCAACCCCTGGCGTATTTAAAATTTGCGACAGTATAAAATTAAATTTTGAAAAATTTACTATAGAAAAGGCAATCCCTGGCGCAATGAAAATTTGCGAGAGTAAAAAATTAATTTTTGAAAAATTTACTATAGAAAAGGCAATCCCAGGCGCAATTAAAATTTGCGACAGTAAAAAATTATTTTTTGAATAATTTACAATAGAAAAGGCAATCCCTGGCGTATTTAAAATTTGCGACGGTATAAAATTAAATTTTGAAAAATTTACTATAGAAAAGGCAATCCCTGGCGTAATTAAAATCTGCGACAGTATAAAATTAAATTTTGAAAAATTTACTATAAAAAAGCAATCCCTGGCGTATTTAAAATTTGCGACAGTAAAAAAATAATTTGTGAGAAATTTACTATAGAAAAGGCAATACCTGGCGCAATTAAAATTTGCGACAGTAAAAAATTATTTTTTGAAAAATTTACTATAAAAAAGGCAATCCTTGGCGTAATTAAAATTTGCGACAGTAAAAAATTATTTTTGAAAAATTTACTATAGAAAAGGCAATCCCTGGCGTATTTAAAATTTGCGGCAGTAAAAAATTAATTTGTGAAAAATTTACTATAGAAAAGGCAATCCCTGGCGCAATTAAAATTTGCGACAGTAAAAAATTATTTTTTGAATAATTTACTATAGAAAAGGCAATCCCTGGCGGATTTAAAATTTGCGACAGTATAGAATTAAATTTTGAAAAATTTACTACAGAAAAGGCAATCCCTGGCGTAATTAAAATTTGCGACAGTAAAAAATTAATTTTTGAAAAATTTACTATAGAAAAGGCAATCCCTGGCGCAATTAAAATTTGCGACAGTAAAAAATTATTTTTTGAAAAATTTACTATAGAAAAGGCAATCCCTGGCGTAATTAAAATTAGCGACAGTAAAAAATTATTTTTTGAAAAACTTACTGTAGAAAAAGCAATCCCTGGCGAAATTAAAATTTGCGACAATAAAAAATTATTTTTTGAAAAATTTACTATAGAAAAGGCAATCCCTGGCGTAATTAAAATTTGCTACAGTAAAAAATAATTTTTTGAAAAATTTACTATAGAAAAGGCAATCCCTGGCGTAATTAAAATTTGCGACAGTATAAAATTATTTTTTGAAACATTTACTATAGAAAAGGCAATCCCTGGCGCAATTCAAATTTGCGACGGTAAAAAATTAATTTTTGAAAAATTTACTATAGAAAAGGCAATCCCTGGCGTAATTAAAATTTGCGACAGTAGAAAATTATTTTTTGAAAAATTTACTATAGAAAAGGCAATCCCTGGGGTATTTAAAATTTTCGACCGTAACAAATCAGTTTTTGAAAAATTTACTATAGAAAAGGCAATCCCTGGCGTAATTAAAATTTGCTACAGTAAAAAATAATTTTTTGAAAAATTTACTATAGAAAAGGCAATACCTGGCGCAATTAAAATTTGCGACAGTAAAAAATTATTTTTTGAAAAATTTACTATAAAAAAGGCAATCCTAGGCGTAATTAAAATTTGCGACAGTAAAAAATTATTTTTGAAAAATTTACTATAGAAAAGGCAATCCCTGGCGTATTTAAAATTTGCGACAGTAAAAAATTAATTTGTGAAAAATTTACTATAGAAAAGGCAATCCCTGGCGCAATTAAAATTTGCGACAGTAAAAAATTATTTTTTGAATAATTTACTATAGAAAAGGCAATCACTGGCGGATTTAAAATTTGCGACAGTATAGAATTAAATTTTGAAAAATTTACTACAGAAAAGGCAATCCCTGGCGTAATTAAAATTTGCGACAGTAAAAAATTAATTTTTGAAAAATTTACTATAGAAAAGGCAATCCCTGGCGCAATTAAAATTTGCGACAGTAAAAAATTATTTTTTGAAAAATTTACTATAGAAAAGGCAATCCCTGGCGTAATTAAAATTAGCGACAGTAAAAAATTATTTTTTGAAAAACTTACTGTAGAAAAAGCAATCCCTGGCGAAATTAAAATTTGCGACAGTAAAAAATTATTTTTTGAAAAATTTACTATAGAAAAGGCAATCCCTGGCGTAATTAAAATTTGCTACAGTAAAAAATAATTTTTTGAAAAATTTACTGTAGAAAAGGCAATCCCTGGCGTAATTAAAATTTGCGACAGTATAAAATTATTTTTTGAAACATTTACTATAGAAAAGGCAATCTCTGGCGCAATTCAAATTTGCGACGGTAAAAAATTAATTTTTGAAAAATTTACTATAGAAAAGGCAATCCCTGGCGTAATTAAAATTTGCGACAGTAGAAAATTATTTTTTGAAAAATTTACTATAGAAAAGGCAATCCCTGGGGTATTTAAAATTTTCGACCGTAACAAATCAGTTTTTGAAAAATTTACTATAGAAAAGGCAATCCCTGGCGTAATTAAAATTTGCGACATTAAAAAATTAATTTTTGAAAAATTTACTGTAGAAAAGGCAATCCCTGGCGCAATTAAAATTTGCGACAGTAGAAAATTATTTTTTGCAAAATTTACTATAGAAAAAGCAATCCTTGGCGGATTTAAAATTTGCGACAGTAAAAAATTAATTTTTGAAAAATTTACTACAGAAAAGGCAATCCCTGGCGTATTTAAAATTTGCGACAGTAGAAAATTATTTTTTGAAAAATTTACTATAGAAAAGGCAATCCCTGGCGTATTTAAAATTTGCGACAGTAAAAAATTATTTTTTGAATAATTTACTATATAAAAGGCAATACCTGGCATATTTAAAATTTGCGACAGTATAAAATTAAATTTTGAAATATTTACTATAGAAAAGGCAATCCCTGGCTCAATTAAAATTTGCGACAGTAGAAAATTTTTTTTTCAAAAATTTACTATAGAAAAGGCAATCCCTGGCGTATTTAAAATTTGCGACAGTAAAAAATTATTTTTTTCAAAATTTACTATAGAAAAGGCAATCCTTGGCGTAATTAAAATTTGCGACAGTAAAAAATTATTTTTGAAAAATTTAATATAGAAAAGGCAATCCCTGGCGTATTTAAAATTTGCGACAGTAAAAAATTAATTTGTGAAAAATTTACTATAGAAAAGGCAATCCCTGGCGCAATTAAAATTTGCGACAGTAAAAAATTATTTTTTGAATAATTTACTATAGAAAAGGCAATCCCTGGCGGATTTAAAATTTGCGACAGTATAGAATTAAATTTTGAAAAATTTACTACAGAAAAGGCAATCCCTGGCGTAATTAAAATTTGCGACAGTAAAAAATTAATTTTTGAAAAATTTACTATAGAAAAGGCAATCCCTGGCGCAATTAAAATTTGCGACAGTAAAAAATTATTTTTTGAAAAATTTACTATAGAAAAGGCAATCCCTGGCGTAATTAAAATTAGCGACAGTAAAAAATTATTTTTTGAAAAACTTACTGTAGAAAAAGCAATCCCTGGCGAAATTAAAATTTGCGACAGTAAAAAATTATTTTTTGAAAAATTTACTACAGAAAAGGCAATCCCTGGCGTATTTAAAATTTGCGACAGTAAAAAATTATTTTTTGAAAAATTTACTGTAGAAAAGGCAATCCCTGGCGTAATTAAAATTTGCGACAGTATAAAATTATTTTTTGAAACATTTACTATAGAAAAGGCAATCCCTGGCGCAATTAAAATTTGCGACAGTAAAAAATTATTTTTTGCAAAATTTACCATAGAAAAGGCAATCCCTGGCGTAATTAAAATTTGTGACAGTAGAAAAATATTTTTTGAAAAATTTACTATAGAAAAGGCAATCCCTGGCGCAATTAAAATTTGCGACAGTAAAAAATTATTTTTTGAAAAATTTACTATAGGAAAGGCAATCCCTGGCGTATTTAAAATTTGCGACAGTTAAAAATTAATTTATGAAAAATTTACTATAGAAAAGGCAAACCCTGGCGCAATTAAAATTTGCGAGAGTAAAAAATTATTTTTTGAAAAATTTACTTTAGAAATCGCAATCCCTGACGTAATTAAAATTTGCGACAGTAAAAAATTATTTTTTGAAAAATTTACTATAGAAAAGGCAATCCCTGGCGTAATTAAAATTTGCGACAGTAAAAAATAAATATTTGAAAAATTTACTGTAGAAAAGGCTATCCCTGGCGTATTTAAAATTTGCGAGAGTAAAAAATTATTTTTTGAAAAATTTACTATAGAAAAGGCAATCCCTGGCGTAATTAAAATTTGCGACAGTAAAAAATTATTTTTTGAATAATTTACAATAGTAAAGGCAATCCCTGGCGTAATTAAAATTTGCGACAGTATAAAATTAATTTTTGAAAAATTTACTATAGAAAAGGCAATCCCTGGCGTATTTAAAATTTGCGACAGTAAAAATTTTTTTGAAAAATTTACTGTAGAAAAGGCAATCCTTGGCGTAATTAAAATTTGCGACAGTAAAAAATTATTTTTTGAATAATTTACTGTAGAAAAGGCAATCCCTGGCGCAACTCAAATTTGCGACAGTAAAAAATTATTTTTTGCAAAATTTACCATAGAAAAGGCAATCCCTGGCGTATTTAAAATTTTGCGACAGTATAAAATTAAATTTTGAAAAATTTACTATAGAAAAGGCAATCCCTGGCGCAATTAAAATTTGCGACAGTAAAAAATTAATTTGTGAAAAATTTACTATAGAAAAGGCAATCCCTGGCGTATTTAAAATTTGCGACAGTAAAAAATTATTTTTTGAATAATTTACTATAGAAAAGGCAATCCCTGGCGCAATTAAAATTTGCGACAGTAAAAAATTAGTTTTTGAAAAATTTACTATAGAATAGGCAATCCCTGGCGTATTTAAAATTTGCGAAAGTATAAAATTAAATTTTGAAATATTTACTATAGAAAAGGCAATCCCTGGCGTAGTTAAAATTTGCGACAGTATAAAATTAATTTTTGAAAAATTTACTATAGAAAAGACAATCCCTGGCGCAATTAAAATTTGCGACAGTATAAAATTATTTTTTGAAAAATTTACTATAGAAAAGGCAATCCCTAGCGTAATTAAAATTTGCGACAATAAAGAATTATTTTTTGAAAAATTTACTGTAGAAAAGGCAATCCCTGGCGCAATTAAATTTTGCGACAGTAAAAAATTAATTTTTGAAAAATTTACCATAGAAAAGGTAATCCCTGGCGTAATTAAAATTTGCGACAGTAAAAAATTATTTTTTGCAAAATTTACTATAGAAAAGGCAACCCCTGGCGTATTTAAAATTTGCGACAGTATAAAATTAAATTTTGAAAAATTTACTATAGAAAAGGCAATCCCTGGCGCAATTAAAATTTGCGAGAGTAAAAAATTAATTTTTGAAAAATTTACTATAGAAAAGGCAATCCCTGGCGCAATTAAAATTTGCGACAGTAAAAAATTATTTTTTGAATAATTTACAATAGAAAAGGCAATCCCTGGCGTATTTAAAATTTGCGACGGTATAAAATTAAATTTTGAAAAATTTACTATAGAAAAGGCAATCCCTGGCGTAATTAAAATCTGCGACAGTATAAAATTAAATTTTGAAAAATTTACTATAAAAAAGCAATCCCTGGCGTATTTAAAATTTGCGACAGTAAAAAAATAATTTGTGAGAAATTTACTATAGAAAAGGCAATACCTGGCGCAATTAAAATTTGCGACAGTAAAAAATTATTTTTTGAAAAATTTACTATAAAAAAGGCAATCCTTGGCGTAATTAAAATTTGCGACATTAAAAAATTATTTTTGAAAAATTTACTATAGAAAAGGCAATCCCTGGCGTATTTAAAATTTGCGACAGTAAAAAATTAATTTGTGAAAAATTTACTATAGAAAAGGCAATCCCTGGCGCAATTAAAATTTGCGACAGTAAAAAATTATTTTTTGAATAATTTACTATAGAAAAGGCAATCCCTGGCGGATTTAAAATTTGCGACAGTATAGAATTAAATTTTGAAAAATTTACTACAGAAAAGGCAATCCCTGGCGTAATTAAAATTTGCGACAGTAAAAAATTAATTTTTGAAAAATTTACTATAGAAAAGGCAATCCCTGGCGCAATTAAAATTTGCGACAGTAAAAAATTATTTTTTGAAAAATTTACTATAGAAAAGGCAATCCCTGGCGTAATTAAAATTAGCGACAGTAAAAAATTATTTTTTGAAAAACTTACTGTAGAAAAAGCAATCCCTGGCGAAATTAAAATTTGCGACAATAAAAAATTATTTTTTGAAAAATTTACTATAGAAAAGGCAATCCCTGGCGTAATTAAAATTTGCTACAGTAAAAAATAATTTTTTGAAAAATTTACTATAGAAAAGGCAATCCCTGGCGTAATTAAAATTTGCGACAGTATAAAATTATTTTTTGAAACATTTACTATAGAAAAGGCAATCCCTGGCGCAATTCAAATTTGCGACGGTAAAAAATTAATTTTTGAAAAATTTACTATAGAAAAGGCAATCCCTGGCGTAATTAAAATTTGCGACAGTAGAAAATTATTTTTTGAAAAATTTACTATAGAAAAGGCAATCCCTGGGGTATTTAAAATTTTCGACCGTAACAAATCAGTTTTTGAAAAATTTACTATAGAAAAGGCAATCCCTGGCGTAATTAAAATTTGCGACATTAAAAAATTAATTTTTGAAAAATTTACTGTAGAAAAGGCAATCCCTGGCGCAATTAAAATTTGCGACAGTAGAAAATTATTTTTTGCAAAATTTACTATAGAAAAAGCAATCCCTGGCGGATTTAAAATTTGCGACAGTAAAAAATTAATTTTTGAAAAATTTACTACAGAAAAGGCAATCCCTGGCGTATTTAAAATTTGCGACAGTAGAAAATTATTTTTTGAAAAATTTACTATAGAAAAGGCAATCCCTGGCGTATTTAAAATTTGCGACAGTAAAAAATTATTTTTTGAATAATTTACTATATAAAAGGCAATACCTGGCATATTTAAAATTTGCGACAGTATAAAATTAAATTTTGAAATATTTACTATAGAAAAGGCAATCCCTGGCTCAATTAAAATTTGCGACAGTAGAAAATTTTTTTTCAAAAATTTACTATAGAAAAGGCAATCCCTGGCGTATTTAAAATTTGCGACAGTAAAAAATTATTTTTTTCAAAATTTACTATAGAAAAGGCAATACCTGGCGTAATTAAAATTTGCGACAGTTAAAAATTATTTTTTGAAAAATTTACTGTAGAAAAGGCAATCCCTGGCGCAATTAAAATTTGCGACAGTAGAAAATTATTTTTTGCAAAATTTACTATAGAAAAAGCAATCCCTGGCGGATTTAAAATTTGCGACAGTAAAAAATTAATTTTTGAAAAATTTACTATAGAAAAGGCAATCCCTGGCGCATTTAAAATTTGCGACAGTAAAAAATTATTTTTTGAAAAATTTACTATAGAAAAGGCAATCCCTGGCGTAGTAAAAATTAGCGACAGTAAAAAATTAATTTTTGAAAAATTTACTATAGAAAAGGCAATCCCTGACGTAATTAAAATTTGCGACATTAAAAAATTAATTTTTGAAAAATTTACTGTAGAAAAGGCAATCCCTGGCGTATTTAAAATTTGCGACAGTAAAAAATTATTTTTTGAAAAATTTACTGTAGAAAAGGCAATCCCTGGCGTAGTTAAAATTTGCGACAGTAAAAAATTATTTTTTGAAAAATTTACTGTAGAAAAGGCAATCCCTGGCGTATTTAAAATTTGCGAAAGTAAAAAATTATTTTTTGAATAATTTACTATAGAAAAGGCAATACCTGGCGTATTTAAAATTTGCGACAGTATAAAATTAAATTTTGAAAAATTTACTATAGAAAAGTCAATCCCTGGCGCAATTAAAAGTTGCGACAGTAGAAAATTATTTTTTGAAAAATTTACTATAGAAGAGGCAATCCCTGGCGTATTTAAAATTTGCGACAGTAAAAAATTATTTTTTGAATAATTTACTATAGAAAAGGCAATCCCTGGCGTAATTAAAATTTGCGACAGTAAAAAATTATTTTTTGAAAAAATTACTATAGAAAAGGCAATCCCTGGCGCAATTAAAATTTGCAACAGTATAAAATTATTTTTTGAAAAATTTACTATAGAAAAGGCAATCTCTGGCGTAATTAAAATTTGCGACAGTATAAAATTAATTTTTGAAAAATTTACTATAGAAAAGGCAATCCCTGGCGTAATTAAAATTTGCGACAGTAAAAAATTATTTTTTTGAAAAATTTACTATAGAAAATACAATCCCTGGCGTAATTAAAATTTGCGACAGTAAAAAATTATTTTTTGAAAAATTTACTGTAGAAAAGGCAATCCCTGGCGCAATTAAAATTTGCGACAGTAAAAAATTAATTTTTGAAAAATTTACTATAGAAAAGGCAATCTCTGGCGTAATTAAAATTTGCGACAGTATAAAATTAATTTTTGTAAAATTTACTATAGAAAAGGCAATCCCTGGCGTAATTAAAATTTGCGACAGTAAAAAATTATTTTTTGAAAATTTACTATAGAAAAGACAATCCCTGGCGTAATTAAAATTTGCGACAGTAAAAAATTTTTTTTTGAAAAATTTACTATAGAAAAGGCAATCCCTGGCGTAATTAAAATTTCCGACAGTAAAAAATTATTTTCTGAAATATTTACTATAGAAAAGGCAATCCCTGCCGCAATTAAAATTTGCGACAGCAAAATTTTATTTTTTGAATAATTTACTATAGAAAAGGCAATCCCTGGCGCAATTAAAATTTGCGACAGTAAAAAATTATTTTTTGAAAAATTTACTATAGAAAAGGCAATCCCTGAATAAGAATCCCTGGCGTAATTAAAATTTGCGACAGTAAAAAATTATTTTTTGAAAAATTTACTGTAGAAAAGGCAATCCCTGGCGCAATTAAAATTTGCGACAGTACAAAATTATTTTTGCAAAATTTACTATAGAAAAGGCAATCCCTGGCGGATTTAAAATTTGCGACAGTAAAAAATTAATTTGTGAAAAATTTACTATAGAAAAGGCAATCCCTGGCGCAATTAAAATTTGCGACAGTAAAAAATTATTTTTTGAATAATTTACTATAGAAAAGGCAATCCCTGGCGTAATTAAAATTTGCGACAGTAAAAAATTATTTTTTGAAAAATTTACTATAGAAAAGGCAATCCCTGCCGTAATTAAAATTTGCGACAGTAAAAAATTATTTTTTGAAAAATTTACTACAGAAAAGGCAATCCGTGGCGTAATTAAAATTTGCGACAGTATAAAATTATTTTTTGAAAAATTTACTATAGAAAAGGCAATCCCTGCCGCAATTAAAATTTGCGACAGTAAAAAATTAATTTTTGAAAAATTTACTATAGAAAAGGCAATCCCTGGCGTAATTAAAATTTGCGACAGTAAAAAATTAATTTTTGAAAAATTTACTATAGAAAAGGCAATCCCTGGCGTAATTAAAATTTGCGTCATTAAAAAATTAATTTTTGAAAAATTTACTGTAGAAAAGGCAATCCCTGGCGTATTTAAAATTTGCGAGAGTAAAAAATTATTTTTTGAAAAATTTACTGTAGAAAAGGCAATCCCTGGCGTAGTTCAATTTGCGACAGTAAAAAATTATTTTTTGAAAAATTTACTCTAGAAAAGGCAATCCCTAGCGTAATTAAAATTTGCGACAGTAAAAAATTATTTTTTGAAAAATTTACTGTAGAAAAGGCAATCCCTGGCGCAATTAAAATTTGCGACAGTAAAAAATTATTTTTGAAAAATTTACCATAGAAAAGGCAATCCCTGGCGTAATTAAAATTTGCGACAGTAAAAAATTATTTTTTGCAAAATTTATTATAGAAAAGGCAATCCTTGGCGTACTTAAAATTTGCGACAGTATAAAATTAAATTTTAAAAAATTTATTATAGAAAAGGCAATCCCTGGCGCAATTAAAATTTGCGAGAGTAAAAAATTAATTTTGGAAAAATTTTCTATAGAAAAGGCAATCCCTGGCGTAATTAAAATTTGCGACAGTATAAAATTATTTTTTGAAAAATTTACTATAGAAAAGGCAATCCCTGCCGCAATTAAAATTTGCGACAGTAAAAAATTAATTTTTGAAAAATTTACTATAGAAAAGGCAACCCCTGGCGTAATTAAAATTTGCGACAGTAAAAAATTAATTTTTGAAAAATTTACTATAGAAAAAGCAATCCCTGGCGTAATTAAAATTTGCGTCATTAAAAAATTAATTTTTGAAAAATTTACTGTAGAAAAGGCAATCCCTGGCGTATTTAAAATTTGCGACAGTAAAAAATTATTTTTTGAAAAATTTACTGTAGAAAAGGCAATCCCTGGCGTAGTTAAATTTGCGACAGTAAAAAATTATTTTTTGAAAAATTTACTGTAGAAAAGGCAATCCCTAGCGTAATTAAAATTTGCGACAGTAAAAAATAATTTTTTGAAAAATTTACTTTAGAAAAGGCAATCCCTGGCGCAATTAAAATTTGCGACATTAAAAAAATAATTTTTGAAAAATTTACCATAGAAAAGGCAATCCCTGGCGTAATTAAAATTTGCGACAGTAAAAAATTATTTTTTGCAAAATTTATTATAGAAAAGGCAATCCCTGGCGTATTTAAAATTTGCGACAGTATAAAATTAAATTTAAAAAAATTTATTATAGAAAAGGCAATCCCTGGCGCCATTAAAATTTGCGAGAGTAAAAAATTAATTTTGGAAAATTTTACTATAGAAAAGGCAATCCCTGGCGCAATTAAAATTTGCGACAGTAAAAAATTATTTTTTGAAAAATTTACTATAGAAAAGGCAATCCCTGGCGTACTTAAAATTTGCGACAGTATAAAATTAAATTTTGAAAAATTTACTATAGAAAAGGCAATCCCTGGCGTAATTAAAATTTGCAACAGTATAATATTAAATTTTGAAAAATTTACTATAGAAAAGGCAATCCCTGGCGTATTTAAAATTTGCGACAGTAAAAAAATAATTTGTGAAAAATTTACTATATAAAAGGCAATACCTGGCGCAATTAAAATTTGCGACAGTAAAAAATTATTTTTTGAAAAATTTACTATAAAAAAGGCAATCCCTGGCGTAATTAAAATTTGCGACAGTAAAAAATTATTTTTGAAAAATTTACTATACAATAGGCAATTCCTGGCGTATTTAAAATTTGCGACAGTAAAAAATTTATTTGTGAAAAATTTACTATAGAAAAGGCAATCCCTGGCGCAATTAAAATTTGCGACAGTAAAAAATTATTTTTTGAATAATTTACTATAGAAAAGGCAATCCCTGGCGTAATTAAAACTTGCGACAGTTAAAAATTAAATTTTGAAAAATTTACTATAGAAAAGGCAATCCCTGGCGTAATTAAAATTTGCGACAGTAAAAAATTAATTTTTGAAAAATTTACTAAAGAAAAGGCAATCCCTGGCGAAATTAAAATTTGCGACAGTAAAAAATTATTTTTTGAAAAATTTACTATAGAAAAGGCAATCCCTGGCGTAATTAAAATTTGCGACAGTAAAAAATTATTTTTTGAAAAATTTACTGTAGAAAAAGCAATCCCTGGCGTATTTAAAATTTGCGACAGTATAAAATTAATTTTTGAAAAATTTACTATAGAAAAGGCAATCCCTGGCGCAATTAAAATTTGTGACAGTATAAAATAATTTTTTGGAAAATTTACTATAGAAAAGGCAATCCCTGGCGTATTTAAAATTTGCGACAGTAAAAAATAATTTTTTGAAAAATTTACTGAAGAAAAGGCAATCCCTGGCGTAATTAAAATTTTCGACAGTAAAAAATTATTTTTTGCAAAATTTACTATAGAAAAGGCAATCCCGGCCGTATTTAAAATTTCCGACAGTATAAAATTAAATTTTGAAAAATTTACTATAGGAAAGGCAATCCCTGGCGCAATTAAAATTTGCGACAGTAAAAAATTAATTTTTGAAAAATTTACTATAGAAAAGGCAATTCCTGGCGCAATTAAAATTTTCCACAGTAAAAAATAATTTTTTAAATAATTTACTATAGAAAAGGCAATCCCTGGCGTATTTAAAATTTGCGACAGTATAAAATTAAATTTTGAAAAATTTACTATAGAAAAGGTAAAACCTGGCGTAATTAAAATTTGCGACATTATAAAATTAAATTTTGAAAAATTTACTATAGAAAAGGCAATACCTGGCGCAATTAAAATTTGCGACAGTAAAAAATTTACTATAGAAAAGGCAATCCCTGGCGTATTTAAAATTTGCGACAGTATAAAATTAAATTTTGAAAATTTTACAATAGAAAAGGCAATCCCTGGCCTAATTAAAATTTGGGACAGTATAAAATTAAATTTTGAAAAATTTACTATAGAAAAGGCAATCCCTGGCGCAATTAAAATTTGCGACAGTAAAAAATTATTTTTTGAAAAATTTACTATATAAAAGGCAATCCCTGGCGTATTTAAAATTTGCGACAGTAAAAAATTATTTTCTGAAAAATTTATTATAGAAAAGGCAATCCCTGGCGTAATTAAAATTTGCGACAGTAAAAAATTAATATTTGATAAATTTACTGTAGAAAAGGAAATCCCTGGCGTATTTAAAATTTGCGACAGTAAAAAATTATTTTTTGAAAAATTTACTGTAGAAAAGGCAATCCCTGGCGCAATTAAAATTTGCGACAGTAAAAAATTAATTTTTGAAAAATTTACTACAGAAAAGGCAATCCCTGGCGTAATTAAAATTTGCGACAGTAAAAAATTATTTTTTGCAAAATTTACTACAGAAAAGGCAATCCCTGGCGTAATTAAAATTTGCGACAGTAAAAAATTATTTTTTGCAAAATTTACTATAGAAAAGGCAATCCCTGGCGTATTTAAAATTTGCGACAGTAAAAAATTATTTTTTGAAAAATTTACTGTAGAAAAGGCAATCCCTGGCGTAATTAAAATTTGCGACAGTAAAAAATTAGTTTTTGAAAAATTTACTATAGAAAAGGCAATCCCTGGCGTATTTAAAATTTGCGACAGTAAAAAATTAATTTGTGTAAAATTTACTATAGAAAAGGCAATCCCTGGCGTAATTAAAATTTGCGACAGTAAAAAATTATTTTTTGAATAATTTACAATAGAAAAGGCAATACCTGGCGTAATTAAAATTTGCGACAGTATAAAATTAATTTTTGAAAAATTTACTATAGAAAAGGCAATCCCTGGCGTATTTAAAATTTGCGACAATAAAAAATTATTTTTTGAAAAATTTACTGTAGAAAAGGCAATACCTGGCGTAATTAAAATTTGCGACAGTAAAAAATTATTTTTTGAATAATTTACTGTAGAAAAGGCAATCCCTGGCGCAATTAAAATTTGCGACAGTAAAAAATTATTTTTTGCAAAATTTACCATAGAAAAGGCAATCCCTGGCGTATTTAAAATTTTGCGCAGTATAAAATTAAATTTTGAAGAATTTACTATAGAAAAGGCAATCCCTGGCGCAATTAAAATTTGCGACAGTAAAAAATTATTTTTTGAAAAATTTACTATAGAAAAGGCAAT